>JASAMX010024124.1:0-21346 GCA_030248175.1 Microlaimidae sp. YZB2_3 | reverse complement strand
GATAAAAAATGGGCGTTCCGGATATGAACGGATAAGGACCACTAGCAGACTGGACGACAAACTGGTTTTAATTTGTTTAACACAATGTATCGATGCAGTTTTACTTGGTTTTCTTTGTAGAATACAGTACAAACTTGCGGATTTATAAATTATACTAAAATATAAAATAAACGACTAAATCTAAACAAACCTTACTTCATGAAGGTAGATTATTGTGTAAACTTTTTGCCTCACTATAAAGCAATGTTTTTTGCAATAATTAATTACAGCGTTAATTTCACGAGGATCATAAATTGTGATACGAATTTGATCTATTTACTCTTAGAAAATGACTGGTTTTACAAAAAATACATTAAACAGATAAAGAATTAGATATTCAGGTGCATTCGTATTGTTATATGAGCTATTTGTGATCTTAAATTAATTCTAATTATTTAGTTCTAAATTCGGGTCTGAAACGCAGAATTTCCTGCTTAGTTCTATATTTAGAGGTTTTTTTGCGTACATCTGTTGGCTAGGCACATATTTTTGTGTGTTTGAAACATGCAGAAACTATTAGAAAAGTTAAATTTAGTATACCAAATGCCAAAACTTTTAATTAAACTTTATATTCCGACCTGCTCGGTACTAAATTTAGAGTTCGTATACAACTGTTGGCTAGGCACAAATTTTTGTCTGTTTGAAACATGCAGAAACGTATTAGAAAGATTAAATTTAGTATACCAAATGCCAAAACTTTTAATTAAACTTTATAATTCCGACCTGCTCGGTACTAAATTTGAGGGTTTTTTTGCGTACAATGTTGGCTAGGCACAATTTTTCTGTTTGAAACATGCAGAAACGTATTAGAAAAGATTAATTTGTATACCAAATGCCAAAACTTTTAAACTTTATAATTCCGACCTGCTCGGTACTAAATTTAGAGGTTTTTTTGCGTACAACTGTTGGCTCAGAAATTTTTGTCTGTTTGAAACATGCAGAAACGTATTAGAAAAGATTAAATTTAGTATACCAAATGCCAAAACTTTTAATAAACTTTATAATTCCGACCTGCTGGGTATAAAATTTAGAGGTTTTTTTGCGTACAACTGTTGGCTAGGCACAAATTTTTGTCTGTTTGAAACATGCAGAAACGTATTAAGAAAAGATTTGAAATTTAGTATACCAAATGCCAAAACTTTTAATTAAATCTTTATAATTCCGACCTGCTCGGTACTAAATTTAGAGGTTTTTTTGCGTACAAACTGTTGGCTAGGCACAAATTTTTGTCTGTTTGAAAACATGATAGCTCAAACAAATTAGAAAAATATTAGATTGATTAGACCAAAAGACGTCAAAATTTTTACTCAAATTTTATAATTCCGAGCCTGCCCCTTGGATACTAATTTTACAGGTTTTTTTGCTCCCAACTGCTTGTGATGCAAGCAACACAAATTTTGTTTGTTTCCTAACATGCAGAAACGCATTTACAAATATTAAATTTAATTTAAAAAATGCCAAAATTTTTCTAGCGAATAAACTCGAGGCTTCTCGACCTGCTCGGTACTAAATTTAGAGGTTTTTTTGCGTACAACTGTTGGCTAGGCACAAATTTTTGTCTGTTTGAAACAATTTAGAAAACGTATTATCAAAGATCAAATTTAGGATACCAAATGCCAAAAAACTTTTAATTAAACTTTATAGTTCCGACCTGCTCGGTACTAAATTTAGAGGTTTTTTTGCGTACAACTGTTGGCTAGGCACAAATTTTTGTTCGGGTCCCAAACATGCAGAAACGTATTAGAAAAGATTAAATTTAGTATACCAAATTGCCAAAACTTTTTTTTTTTTTTTTTTTTAAAAAAAAAAAAAAAAAAAAAAAAAAAAAAAAAAAAAAAAAAAAAAAAAAAAAAAAAAAAAAAAAAAAAAAAAAAAAAAAAAAAAAAAAAAAAAAAAAAAAAAAAAAAAAAAAAAAAAAAAAAAAAAAAAAAAAAATATAAATTAAACTTTATAATTCCGACCTGCTCGGTACTAAATTTAGAGGTTTTTTTGCGTACAACTGTTGGCTAGGCACAAATTTTTGTCTGTTTGAAACATGCAGAAACGTATTAGAAAAGGTAAATTTAGTATACCAAATGCCAAAACTTTTAATTAAACTTTATAATTCCGACCTGCTCGGTACTAAATTTAGAGGTTTTTTTGCGTACAACTGTTGGCTAGGCACAAATTTTTGTCTGTTTGAAACATGCAGAAACGTATTAGAAAAGGTAAATTTAGTATACCAAATGCCAAAACTTTTAATTAAACTTTATAATTCCGACCTGCTCGGTACTAAATTTAGAGGTTTTTTTGCGTACAACTGTTGGCTAGGCACAAATGTCTGTTTGAAACATGCAGAAACGTATTAGAAAAGGTAAATTTAGTATACCAAATGCCAAAACTTTTAATTAAACTTTATAATTCCGACCTGCTCGGTACTAAATTTAGAGGTTTTTTTGCGTACAACTGTTGGCTAGGCACAAATTTTTGTCTGTTTGAAACATGCAGAAACGTATTAGAAAAGGTAAATTTAGTATACCAAATGCCAAAACTTTTAATTAAACTTTATAATTCCTACCTGCTCCGTACTAAATTTAGAGGTTTTTTTGCGTACAACTGTTGGCTAGGCACAAATTTTTGTCTGTTTGAAACATGCAGAAACGTATTAGAAAAGATTAAATTTAGTATACCAAATGCCAAAACTTTTAATTAAACTTTATAATTCCGACCTGCGGTACTAAAATTAGAGGTTTTTTTGCGTAGTACTGTTGGCTAGGCACAAATTTTTGTCTGTTTGAAACATGCAGAAACGTATTAGAAAAAGGTAAGTTTAGTATACCAAATGCCAAAACTTTTAATTAAACTTTATAATTCCGACCTGCTCGGTACTAAATTTAGAGGTTTTTTTGCGTACAACTGTTGGCTAGGCACAAATTTTTGTCTGTTTGAAACATGCAGAAACGTATTAGAAAAGATTAAATTTAGTATACCAAATGCCAAAACTTTTAATTAAACTTTATAATTCCGACCTGCTTAGTACTAAATTTAGAGGTTTTTTTGCGTACAACTGTTGGCTAGGCACAAATTTTTGTCTGTTTGAAACATGCAGAAACGTATTAGAAAAGGTAAATTTAGTATACCAAATGCCAAAACTTTTAATTAAACTTTATAATTCCGGATCTATATCTTAGTTTTCTTTTAATAAATATTTAATGCAGTTTATATTATATGTAAATGTTTCGCGATTAATCAATCGGTAAATCTTCCATAAGAAATAAAATGCATATGATGTCGTTTTTTTATAAGCATGGGTCGCACGCAGCTGATTGGTCGATTAGTATTATAAATAGTATACATTATTTTAATGTATTTGCGCGGTTTTCCAACCCACCAGTTAAGTTGATTTAATCATTATGAACGCATTTTTAGATCTCAAATTTGGTTACATAAAATTCAAAGATTAGAATTAAGAAAATTTTATTGTGTAAACTAATCTCCAAATTTATTTTGTTATCTACAGTATATACTGTTATATTTCTTGTATTAAAATTTGTAATTGCAAGTAAACTTCAACATCCAATCCTTGAAATCGATAGTTAAAATTCTCCCATTTATATAGTAGTTGTTCAGTGTTAAGGATCTTTACAGAGTTATGACGTCATACAATCACTTTCAGCCAAATAGCGTTAGGGAAAAATTTATCTCCAATAAACGTAATTTTTCGCTCTTCCCACAACTGTTCCTTCCCATAAAGCAAAATATTTATGACATGATCACGAATACTATATGATATTTCAGAGTCCTTAAAATTCTTATGTGATCTCTCATAAGCAACATTGAAGTTTGGAAAATACGTTTAAAACTATCAACTCCTGTTAATTTTTTGGTAGACTGCACAGTCATTCAGACCATTGTGAGCACTATCAACTGCGTTTCCCCCCACTTCAAGTTATCTAGTGCTTTCAGCCGGAATCGTAGAGCGACGCCGGGCTAGGCCGGAGGAATACTAAAAAATAAAGCATAAGAAATAAAACAAGCATAATTATCATAAAAATTGTGCTTAATACAATTAATAAAACATTTAACAAGAAAAAAGTTTTCACTCTTTAATTCAAAGAGCACACTATTAAATACAAAGTTTTGCTTAATTATTAGGTTTCGCTTAGACTTAGGCTTGCAGTTTTTTGAAACAAATCATTTAATATAAAAGTTTATCATGATAATATTTAGCTTGATTTGCAATACTAAAAAATAAAGCATAAGAAATAAAACAAGTATAATTATCATAAAAATTGTGCTTAATACAATTAATAAAACATTTAACAAGAAAAAAGTTTTCACTCTTTAATTCAAAGAGCACAATATTAAATACAAAGTTTTGCTTAATTATTAGGTTTCGCTTAGACTTAGACTTGCAGTTTTTTGAAACAAATCATTTAAAGGAGCACTGTCACAAATCAAATTCCTATAACGCCCGAACCGGACTGCTCCTTTAATACTGAACCGATTCAGCTGAAATTTAAAAATGTTGTAGCCTTGTAGTGGAGCACTCTAAATACCAAAGTTGAGTTAGGTAGGTTTGGTATTAAAGGAGCAGTCCGGTTCGGGCGTTATAGGAATATTTGATTTGTGACAGTGCTCCTTTAATATAAAAGTTTATCATGATAATATTTAGCTTGATTTTTAGGTTTTGCTTAGGCTTAGGAAAAAAATTTTCAATCCATTGTTTAATTTAAGTCGCAAAATACAAGAAACTTGTCTTTTAAAAAGTACGTTTACAAAATCGCATTCAAAAGACGAGTTTTTCAAAGACGACATGTTTTAAAAAGACGAGCTTTCCGAAGACGAGTTGTAAAAGATGAGATGTTGAAAAACGTAACGTAAAAAACGAAACTTCCTGGAACCTTCTGCTACTGCTAAATTTATCTGGGGAATCGAGACCTTTTCTAAGGATTTTATCACTGGGGAATTGCGACTGCTTACTGGGGAAATGGGATTGGCTTCTGGGGAAATAGGAACGGCTTCTGGGGGAAATAGGAGTGTCTGGGGAATCGAGACTATTTTTCTGGGGAAATGCGACGTAGCCAAATCCAAATTTTAGGCAGTTAGTAATCCGAGGCGCAAGGCGCGCAAGTATTTTTAGGCTTACGCCTCAAAATTCGCAAAAGGAACAAGTTTGGCTTGGTATAAAAAAGGAGGGAAAATATACACCAAAATCAAATTTAAAATATAACTACTAATTAATTTACTTAAGTTTTAAAATTTATCAGCAATTGTGCTCATAAAATTAAAACCCAGCAAACGAGAGGTGTTAAGGTAGAATTTAGCCCAATTAACTTAACTCAATATAAAATAGAATCAAAATATAAGTAATTTTAAACGGCTACCTGGGTTTTACTCGACTTTTTACTCAACTTTTATTTTTAAGGTTAAGCTTACGCGTTACTAAGCCTAAGCAAAGCCTAAAAAAGAATCTAAACTTTTGTGGCGCAGCTATTTATTAAAGTTTAGGTTGTTTTTAAGGCTTCGCTTAGGCTTAGGAACGCATATGCTTAACCTTAAAAATAAAAATCGAGTAAAAAAAGATTAATAAAACCGAGTTAGCCTTCAAAAAGCACAAAAAATATGAAAAAAAACCAGAACTTTTAAACCATAGCAAACCAAAATTGGTTATTAATTATTCACCATAAGTGAGCACGGTCTCAGAATCCCCAGAATCTGGATCCCCCAGAATTTCCGATAGAAACATGTTTTATTTATTTATTTATTTATTTATTTATTTTATTTAAATTGTACTAATTTTTCAAATTGGATTTAAAAAAGAGGAAACATTGTTTTAATTATTACTTTTAATAATATTAAAAAATATACAAAAACATAAGGTATAAATTTTGTCATTTTGTTGTATGCAAATTTAAATAAAACTTAAAAAATGGTTTTGGTGGAGAACAGAAAAAAGACCATTGTGTGTTTTACAATTTACACCCGCGTCTAAAAATACTTGCGCGCCTTGCGCCTCGGATTACTAACTGCCAAATTTTATGATAACTAACTTGTCAATTTTTAATTTTTAAATAAATAAAGTTTAAATAAATTTTTTTTAGTAAAATTTCATATCAATTGCTTTTTTTTAAATTTTAACCTTATTAAAAAAATCTATTTGTTCCTTGTTGATATAAAAAATGTTGTGGAAATACAATCTAAAGAGTGTCTCCTATTGCCTCCTAAACTGTTATGCTTTCCTCATCTTTTAAATATAAAAATTAAAAAAAAAATGTTTCTACCTTCAGAAGTTTTTTTTTAAAATTTTTGACCTTATTGAAAAATTTAATTGGGTATGGGAAAGTTGGTCTGAAGTTAGGAAGGAAGGGGGAGGGTTTAACCCATACATGGCCACGAGGAGGGGGGTTGGGGGGGGGGTTAACCCCCCAAATTTTGAGAAGGGTTTAAGAAAAGGTTCCCCCAAATTTTGGAAAAATGAAGAAAAAAAATGTCTTAATAAAAATGACTTCTAACTGCCTCCAAACTTAAGTTTTAAGGTCAAAATGAATTGTTTTATACAGTAAAACGCCTAAAAATGCAATAAAAAGGCCTTTTTGATCTAAAATTAGCGTTTTTTACCTAATTCTTTGAAATCGAAAAACGATATGGGTAAAATGCACTCCACTCCAGAAAAAAAAACACGATGGTATGATTCCCATACGCGTCCCAAAATTCGATTTGACCGACCCTAATGTAAAATACACTTATAAAACATCTTCGTACCCTAAATTAGACCTGTAGACTTGATTTTTGTGGTTATTTTTGAGATTTGAGTTTTTGATTAGAAGTTATAAGCCGATTTATACCCAAAAATTGCCCTATTTTGGCATGTACAATTTATGTTATTAAGAAATTTTTTTATTGAGCCTTTAATCAAATTAATATTATTTTTTTCATATTACCAAGTGTCTGACAGTTACAAATATGCTTTTATTTTTTTCATGGTAACAGCCAATTTTTTATAATAACCGTTCAAATACCCATAAAATTTTAGTTCTGAAAAAATTCACATTTTTAAAAACAACTTATTTTAATAAAAATCAATTATATTACAAGTTTTGTTTGATTTTTAGGTTTTGCTTAGGCTTAGGAACAATAAATCGGTGAAAAACTAAGTTTAAATTAACGTTTAACACCAAAAAAATTTTGTTCATGTTTCTGGTGGTCCATGTAACTTTTGAATTTTTAATTTTTTTGAAAATTTTTAAGTTCTTCATACTTCTAGCATTGTTAAAACATAGTTTTTAATTTAATTTGTGTGGTTACAATTTTTTTTATTAACATAATAAATTGCATATGCTAGGTCATTTTTTGGGTATAAATTAGTTCATAACTCTTTTTGATACGGCCAAATCTTAAAAATAACCATCAAAACGAAGTCTGCGTGTTCGATTTAGTGTACAAAGATGTTTTATATGTGTATTTTACTTTAGAATCGGTCAAATCGAATATTGGGACGCGTATGGGAATCGTACCAAAAACGATATGGGTATTTTGCATTTCTCGGATTTTAGCCCCCCTAATTTGGGGTTAACCACCCCCCCCACTCGGGACCAACTTGCCCATGTATGGTTTAACCCAGCACTTTACTTTACTATTGTTTTTTCTGGAGGAGTGCATAATACTCATATCGTCTTTTTATTTTGAAAAAAATATGTGAAAAACGTTAATTTTGGGTCAAACAAAAAAGTTTTTTTATAGCGATTTTTAGCATTTTATTGCTTAAAACACTCATTTTGACCGTCAAAATGAATGTTTTAAGCAATTTACCCTAAAAAAAAAAGTTTGAAGTAGTTGAGTTAGAACTAAGAAGACATTTTGAAGACATTTATCACTTCATTTTCTCGTTTCATCCCCGCACATCTGAGTGGTGGGTGGGGGTTTAAACCACCTTCCCAGAATTTTAAGGAGAGAGTTTAAACCCCCTCTCCTTGAATCACCCAATGACCATGTATGCCCTAAGCTGTTATATATGCTGCCCAAATTTTTCTTTCACATTTAATATTTTAAAAAATTGCACCCCAGAAGCTTTTTTTAAATATAAATTTCACCTTATTGAAAAAAATTATTTGTTCTGTGTTTATTTACAAAATGTTTTTAGGGTGAAATTAATTAATGAATTTTTCAAATTTAAAATTAAAAAAAATTGTCGGCCCATTAGTTTTTTTTTAAATTTTAATTTATTAAAAATTTATTTGTTTTGTGTTTATTTAAAAATATTTACCCAGGTTCCGCTTATAAAAAAGTTCCATAAGTTGAAAATGTTAAATTAAAAAAATGTTTTGGTATGCATTAATGCATATGCAATTAAAAGATTTTCATTGTGTTTAATTGATTAATATTAAAGTTGTAAGCGTTTTAACTGCTTAAATATAAATGTATGTAAATGTATATTGCTCTAAAGTTGTAAGCTGTAAGCTAAAGTTGTAAGCGTTTTAACTGCTTAAATATAAATGTATGTAAATCAATGTATATGTAAATACTGCTCTAAATAGCTTAAAATACTGTAAAACATGTGTATCGTCGTTATTACGGCAGAATGAGTCAATGCAAAAATTTTCAAAAAAAATTTTTTTGCGTTTTGAGTAGAAAACCACCATCTACACCTTATGGCAAAAGGAGCCAACTGCAAACGAACTATAATATGGAGAAATCAGGTCATGTAACATTTAAGTCACAATTTGTAAGTTCATGTAATAGTGGGTCAAACGGGGTGTGACTCTATTCACTGGGGTTTTACTATTATGACAAAATAAGTCAACATGTTTTCGACTCATTATGAATATATGGATAACTATGCAAAATATTAAAATGCTATGTTTGACAAAATGAGTCAAAATAAATAATTAACTTATATTGTGTCCAATACTCACTGTTTTGTTAAACAAGAATCTAAGTTTCAACAATGTGGTTTCAGAATTGAACTGTGAAGATAGGGCTCATGGAAACATGGACACTTTGTGTTTTACCTATTTGCTAAATTCGCTAAAACGACTTACACTGTCATTTTTTTGTAAAATCAATAATCATATGATATACATTCATCTTACCCATAGAATCAAGGAAGGGCTAATAGTACCCCTTGACTATGGCCTGGTGCTTATTGTTACTTTTTACAAAATCATATCACAAAAGTATTATCCCTAATATGGAGCTGCTGTGAAAAGGAACAAAGACATTATTTTCTTGTAATAGCCAAACACTACCATACCAAAATCAGACACCAAATCAGGTCATGAACCAAGTAGGGAAGGAATTAAGCGTGATAAACAAATAAATGGGCAGAATAACCTAAAAAAACCTTTAAATTAGTGATTAATACCAAAGCAAGGTACTTAAACGCATTATTTATAGTTACCAAACTACCCAACCCAACACTACTAAAGACAAACCAGACAATGAATCAGATCAATATACAAAGGCAGTGCTAAAAATAACCTAAAAACCAATTAATTAGTGAATAATAGGCAAAGGCAAGCCTGATCAATAATGAAACCACCAAGGCCTTAGCAAAATCAAAATCAAATAAACTTATTAATGAGAAGTAACTTAACCAAAACCAAACGAGTAAGAGTACCTTGGGCAACTAATTTTTTAATAAAAAAGCTCTCAAATAACCCAATAGTAAATAAAAATATAATAATATTTTTATTTACTATTGGGTTATTTACTATTGGGTAATAATAAAAAGCCTTTTGTAACAAAATATGAGTTAAAATTCGTTTTCTAAGATTTTTAAACCTTGTTACTAACAAACCATATGGAGTCAATCAGGTATTGACTCTATTATACCTAAAGTGACACAACGAGTCACTGTATATTTGACTCATTCTGACTCTGAATAAATAATAAAATGCTGCTTTTGACAAAAAGAGTCGCAACAAAAAATTTAATTTTTATCAGCCACAGTACATGTTTGATTTGGGGTAAATACATAAAAACGTAGCTTACCTAGAGTGTTAAAACATATTTTTGTATCAAATACTGCAACAAAAGACATTATTTTTTTCTGACCATTTGAAAGTTTAAAATGGCCATTTCTCAAAACAAGGATTTTTTTCATTGACTCGTTCTGCCGTAGTAACGACGGTATAGTCTTTATTTTGCACTTATTTAATAAAAATTGTTAGTTTTTTTTTAAAATAACCCTTTTTTTCTCCAAAAATAGCCCCTTTTTCAAATTTTGGCATTTTTTTAAAAAATTTGATAGCCCCTTTTGCCCTTTTTTGTCGAAAAAATAGCTCTTTTTCTATATTAGACCTGGCAACCCTGGGCGCTCGAGACTGGCTCGAAAGGCTAACTTTATTCACCTCCGTTCAAATACCCACAAAATTTTAGTTGTGAAAAAATTAAAATTTTTGAAAAACAACGTATTTTAATAAAAATCAATTATATTACAACTTTGTTTGATTTTTAGGTTTTGCTTAGGCTTAGGAACAATAAATCGGTAAAAAACTAAGTTTAAATTAGCGTTTAAAGTGAAACAAATTTCCTTGTCTATGTTTTTGGTGGTCCATGTGACTTTCGAATTTTCAATTTTTTGAAATTTTTTGTGTACTTCAGACTATTAGCATTGTTAAAACATAGTTTTTAATTTAGTTTGTTAGTTTACAAATTTTTTTTTCTTAACATCATATATTGCACTTGCTGAAAAAGGCCATTTTTTGGGTATAAATTTGCTCATAACTTTTTAGCAATAGTGTAAATCTTAAAAATAACCACAAAAATGAGGTCTACGTGTTCTATTTAGGTTATAAAAATGTTTTACAACTTGTATTTACTGTGAAATCGGTCAAATCGAATTTTGGTACACGTATGAAACTTGTACCTTAAAAAGCTAATTTAAGCTTATTTTTAATCATATTTACTCTTTCTAAGCCTAAGCAAAGCCTAAAAATCAAGCTAAATTGTATTATGAGGCATTTTTATTAAATTATCCCATTTTTTAAATCTTAATTTTTTTTACGACTGAATTTTGATACATTTTTAAGCGGTTGCTGTACAAAATTGGTGAAGACCAGAAAAAAAGTAAAAATATTTTTAGAACCACCAGATTCTCGGCAATGTAACAAATATTCATTCATATTGGCAGGGACGTAGCCAGGGGGGGGGCGGGGGGAGCGGCCGCCCCCCCTCGAAACGGTTGGACAGGAGGAAAATAAGGATAGTGGTTGGGCGGGGGGGGCGCCCCGAAATGGTCGCCAGATAGTAAAATTTGGGGGTTTTCAAAATTCAAAATTCAAAAAGTCAAAATTTTTTAGCACCTCGCTAATCGCTCGGCGCCAAACTTTAAAATAATTTTAGTATCCCAATGGGCCCCCAAAAACCAAAAATTTGTTCCGCTTTGCTTCGCTCAGCGGTCACTTTCTATAGTATACCTATACATACATAAATATCTCGTTATTTATGTTGCCTGATGCTAATGTTATTTCAAAGTTAGTACAATAATTTTTATAAGTAATAGGGTGGTGCATTTACAGACCTGTGCACGGTCTGAAAATGCCCCCCCCGTTTTATTGGAGGATTTGCCCCCCCCGTTTTATTGCCCCCCCCCGCCAAAAATGAAAAAGTACCCTAAAAATATGACGCCATTTTTGACCTATGATGACGCCATCATCGCGAATTTTTTGCAGTTTTTAGCCTATTTCAATGTATTTTAAGCCATTTTAGACCTATTTTTACCTTATTTCCGCTTTTTTTTGTCCCTTTTTTCCCTTTTCCCTTCTTTTTTTCTCCTTTTTTTCTCTTTTTTTTTCTTTCCCCCCTGCTTGCCCCCCCGTTTTATTGCCCCCCCTCCCCGTTTCAAAAAAGTTGCCCCCCGTGCCCCCCCCCCCCCCCCCCCGTTTCAACCCCGGGGGGGCAGTGCACAGGTCTGCATTTAATTTTGGCACTTTTCCCAATCGGGCCAAAGGTGGGCAGGGGGGGTTATACCCCCAAAATTTCGGATTTTGCTGACACTTCCCCCTAAATTTGGGTTACCCGGGGACACCCCCCCCCCGAATTCGCCTCCCGGAGAAAAATTTTTAAGTGTAATAAAACGACTAAAAAAAATTTATCTATAAAATAAAAAAGATTTATTTATAAAAAAGATTATCCCGTTCAGTAGTTAAGGTATACAGTTTAATAAAACTACTATAAACACTATTATCCTTTAATTAACGTTTTAAACGCATGTTTTAAATGTGTAGTGTAGGTATAAGAAACCTTAAATTTTGTAATAAGTATCATCTGGAATTAAAATTTCAAGTGTATTTTAGCGCCTTAAAGTAAAAATTTTCTCCCCCGGGGGGCATTCTGCCCCCCGGACCCCTCTGACAAGGGGCTCCGCCCCTTGACCTTGCTGGGGGGCTCTCGCCCCCCAGACCCCTCCATATCTGGGGGGCTGCCGCCCCCAGATTCCCTTTCAGGGTTAGTAGGGCCCCCAGACCGCCCCCCCAAATGAAATCCTGTGCATGCCACTGCAAAAGGGGGGTCTGTCTAACCCCAAATTTTTCCCTTTGCCGACCTAAAAGAGGTGTCTAGACCCCCCTCCTGGCTACGCCCATGTATGTATATAGTCTTTAATTAAATATAAGATTATGGATTAAAAAGTTTGTTGATACTTGACTTTATAATCAAGACAATAATAATATTATTCTATTATTACGTAATTATTAAAAAAACTATGATTTCTAATCTAATTATAAGAATATATAAACACATTATTAATAAAAGAATTAAAAAATAAAATTTGTAAGTTGCAATAAGGTCTTATTTCAATTTTACACAGTTTTAAAGCATTTATAAGCTTGTTTTACGTTTTTTACGCGTTTTAAGCCCATTTTAAGACAGCGCGGAAATATTGGGTACACCCCCCTCAAAATTTGGGTCTTGCCGGACACCCCCCCTAAAATTTGACCCCCCTATACCCCCCCAAAATCGGAGAGGCTGCCCACCTATGAATCGGGCGTACCCTGTGCAAATGAATAACTTAAAATAATTTTAAAAATAGGTTAAAAATACAGCTAGAATAACTAAAAATTAGCTTTTTTCTATAATCACTACATAGTATGTGGTTCGGGTTTTACGAGAAAACTGTTTGGCTGGCTTGTTCAGCTCTATATTGATAATGCCGCGTGTAATATGAATTCTGGACCATATCTTTTTTATGTCTTAAAAAACAACCGCAATAAAATCAAAAGTTTTAAAAATCAAAATAAGGTAAAAACATACAGCTGCATAAATTGCTCAGATCAGAGTTAAAAGCCGGCCTGGCCAGCTCAGGACGCAATGTTAGTTTCATTTGACTGTCCAAAACAAACCGAAATTTTAAGTACAGTTGATAGCCAACGGTTCTGGTGTTTTAGAATAACATTAATATAAAAACTACAGATTGAGGGCCGTAAAGGCAAGGGATATTTTTTCCCCCTAAAAATTCCCCCCCCCCGGAAAAACTATCCCGGGATGTTCTTTTCCCCTTTCAAAAATTTGCATAAATTTTCTAATATTAATTCTGCGCATTCTTCAAAAACACGTCATTAAATTAGAATGGTTATTTTGTTATCACGATATTTTCATAAATTCATAAAATTATTGAGATAAAACCCATGAACTATTTTAACCATTTTAAACCTTAGTTTCCCTAAGCAACCTAAGCAAAACCTTAAAATCAAGCTAAAATTCATAACAAACAAACAATAACATAAAAAAGAGGGGGAAAAGAATATCCCGGTTTTTAATCGGAATAGTTTTTCCAAGGAGAAAACTATCCCGGCTTTTTCCTGGGATAGTCTTTCCGGGGGGAAAGAGGGGAAAACAAATCCCGCGACACCGGGTCTAGCCAATTTGAAAAAATTGCGGGAAAAACCGGGCGGGGCTATCAAAATCTCAGTCCGCTTAAAACTGGCTTAACCTCAAACACACCTAGTGCCGCAATTAGGATAACGCCCGAATCAAGGCGAGTTTCAGTGAGGTTTTCAGGTGGTCTAACTAAGGCCCTGTTTCTGATATTATATGGTTGATTTCGTCAACAATTTAGCGTTAAAATAAAAAAAATAAAGGAACAATAATTTGTAGTCTCTGGAAACAGTTGTTGCTCTGAGAATAAAAGTAAAAGTTTAAAACAGTCGTAAACAAAAGACAAACATGAAACGGAAATATAAAATGAACGGAACAAAAACAGCTACTGTTATGCAAAAAACATGAAGTATTGCAGTTGGTCTAGTTTTCATAAACCAAAAATAAGGAAGTCAAATTTCGGACCAAAATTTAGAGCCGTCTAGGGTAGTGCATTTAATTTCGGCACTTTTCCAAATTGGGCATTTTTGATTTTGGACTATATCTTTGGTAATCCTGGACGGAATACAACGTTTGATAGCTCAAATGAGAGCTAATTATATGTAGATGACTGTCGTGAGCTTTTTATTTGTTTATTATGATATTTTCATGTGAAATTGTGTGATTTATAATTTAAAAAAAATGTTACTCGTTTTTAGAACATGGGCATTTCATGATTACGCAATAAATTGGTTTAAAAATTAAACTGTCCTGGTAAAATTTAGTCTATTTTTCAAATTTTTAGTCCCCGTGGTTCTACGTTGCGTCTGGTGAGCAATTGTTATAAAATAAAATAGTGTAATTTCGGCACACTATTGCTGTAGGTAAAAACGGGTTAAATTTAGTGGTCGGGTGGTAAATTGTTGTAAATAGTTAAAAGACAACGTTGAAATGTGTAGGAGTCATAGCACTACACTTAAACTCAAGTAAGGGGGTCTTTTTAAAAAGTGCCAATATTAAATGCACTTTTTTCCCAAATTTTCCTCATTTTGATACCATTTAGCATTTTAGCTGTAACTTTTTTCCAGTTACACGTTGAACAACAAGTAAAACCTTAAATTAAAGAAAACTGTCTGGAGATAATGATAGGTTTTTAAATTTTTGAAAATGATGATTTTTTGACTGAGAAACAATCAATTGTTTGTAAAGTGCCGAAATTAAATGCATACATTTAATTTCGGCAATTTTCCTTTTTTTTAAAAAACTGATTTAATTAAGTAAAAAAACAACTTTCGTACAGTGAATTTTTAATGACGCAGCGCACTATCGTAAAAGCTTTAAAATGACCTATCAAACATAAAAATCAGGCCATACAGTGAAAAGCTACATTGGAAAAACGAAAAAGTTTGAAATTAAATGCACTACCCTAAGTACTACACAGAAAGCAAAACAAACAATCATATTGGTTGATTTATGTACCTCACCTCTCCTAAATTTTCCTGCCGCCTATAGCATTGGCTCCGATTTTTTTCATATAGGTAGGTACCCTAGAAAACATGGAGCCGAGATGCTGCTCATGTGCCTTGGTTTACAATGTGGGTTTAACCAAGGGGTCTGAAACTAACGTCTCTAAATTCCTTTTTTGTAAAATCCAGGCTCTGTCAATTTGTGCTTAATATGTAATTTTTAACTAAGAAAACATGTTTTTACCGCTAAAAACATTAAATAATAGGTTATTAGGCCAAAAACAGTGTATTATACAGCTTTATCTACGTTTATCCCTGCTTTTTTAACGTTTTCAAAAATTAAGGGGGGCTCCCCCCCCCCCAAAAATTTCGGGAGTGGGGGGGCGGAGCCCCCCCCCCTTCAAAAATTTTTTTTGTACTACAATCCGCCCCCCCCCCCCAAATGAAACTCTGGCTACGTCCCTGCATATTGGTTAAAGCACTATTAAAAAATTTTCTTAACAGCACAAAATTTACCTTGAAAAAAAGGTCATTTTTTGGCTATAAACCACCATTTATTTTCCTAAAGAGTTGTTTAATCACTTTTTAATGCCAAAAACTAACATCGCAAAGTCAGAATTGACCTAGAAACATGTTTTCTTATTTATGTTTGTTTGGTGGAATTCTCAAACTGATTTTTGGTACATGTTTAGTACTTGTACCATAACTAGTGATAGGCAGTACTGGTTCCGGGTTTCAGTTGTTCCGGGCAAAAATCAGTGTTCTGGTTCCGGTTCTGGGTTTCTGTTGCTTATTATTCCGGATTGCTAAAATTTTCTCTTCAGTTCAGGCGGATAATCTGGAACTTTTTAATTTTGCATTATAACATAACATAATTTTTTCAGATTTGTGCACTGCCCCCTCCGGGGTTTAAACGGGAGGGGGGCAATTCCAATACGGGGGGCGGCACGGGGGGCAAATTTTTGAAACGAGGGGGCAATAAAATGGAGGGCATGCAGGGGGGAAAGAAAAAAAAAGAGAAAAAAGAAAGGAAAAGGGACAAAAAAGCGAAAATAAGGTAAAAAATAGGTCTAAAATAGCTTAAATTGCATTGAAATAGGCTAAAAACTGGAAAAATTTCGCAATGATGGCGTCATAATAGGTTAAAAATGGCGTCATAATTTTTAATAACTTTTTCATTTTTTTGCGGTGGGGGGATCTTCCAATACAGCGGGGGGCATTTTCAAACCGTGCACAGGTCTGATTTATCATGCTAAATGCTGGAAATTCATTTAAATTTCATATTTTAAAGGTTTATTCATGATTTTTGAGTGTTCCTTTGTTTCGAGATTATTTTATGAATGAACTTGTAAAATTTGCTGTATTGTATGTAATAAATTTTATTTTATTTTGGTCTTTGGATATTTTTTCGTTAGAAATTCTGTGTTTTTTTTCCTTAAATGCCTATGTCTTTTTGTCTTACTTCAACAAATCTATTAATTTGCCCGCAAATGTCTTGCTTTGCCAACAAATCTATCAATTCTCCCGCAAATATCTTAATTCACCAACATGCAAATTAACTTACCGTAACAAACGTAACGCTCAAATTCGGTTAATTAAAAGCATATTTTGCTCTTGTTTTATTTTATAAACCTATGTAATGTAATGACAAAAAAATTAGAGCATAAACACGAAAACAACAAATGAGTAAATAGAGGCAAATGCTGTTAAAACAAAACAAACACCTGACGATCGATACTCATTATTTAAAAATAATTTAATATCTTCTTTTTTCTTTTTTTTTCTCCTTTTTTTCTTTTTTTTCTTTTTTTTCTTTCTCCCCTGTTTGCCCTCCCCCCGCCATTCTATTGCCCCACGCCCGTTACAAAAAAGTTGCCCCCCATGCCCCCCATTTTAGAATTGCCCCCCCAATAAAACCCAGGGAGGGTCAGTGCACAAGTCTGCACTGTATAACAATCTAAAGGGAGGTCTAGGTCCATCGTGGTCGTATCAAGATTACAAAACAAAGTAACACAAATTTGGAGGTGCAGACCAATTAACACATTAAAAATGGGATGGGTCCAGCGTGGTCATACCAAAAATATATAATATACCGAAAAATGTGCAACTCCTATATAAAAAAGTGCAAAAAAGTAGGCCATTATAATGAGCCTCTCCATTTGAATGATACTCTCCACTATAATGGCATAGTAGCCATTTTAATTTGGCGAATTAAAATGGAGAGGAAGCTATTATAATAGCCATTTATTGATTTAATTTCAAGTGTAATACTGTCCGGGCCGCACAAATTTTTCCGTGTTGGTTTAATACTGTCCAACACTCAAAAACTCGTGCGGGTGCGGCCCGTACAGTATTAAACTTGTGAGTATATATGAAGTGAAATTTAATCAATAAATGGCTATTATAATAGCTTCCTCTCCATTTCAACTAGCCGAATTAAAATGGCTACTATGCCATTATAGTAGAGTGTCATTTAAATGGAGAGGCTCATTATAATTGCCAACTTTTTCGCACTTTTTTATATAGGAGTTGGACATTCTTTGGTATATTATATATTTCTGATCATACCAAGATTACAAACAAAGTTAGACAAATATAGAAGTTGAGATCAATTAGTTGAGCGCTGAGCGGCGGAGCGCGAGAAAATTGTTAAAAAAAATGGCTGTTCTAGGCATACATGGGCAAGTTGGTCCAGAGTGCGGGGTTAATCCCCAAATTAGGGGGGGGTCGAAATCCGAAAGACGCAAAATACCCATATCGTTTGTTTTGTTTTTTTTAATGCATTTTACCCATATCGTTTTTTGATTTTGAAGGAAAAATAGGTAAAAAACGCTAATTTTAGGTCAAAAAGCCCTTTTTATACGATTTTTGAGCTTTTTAGTGCTTAAAACATTCATTTTGACCTCAAAACTTAAGTTTGGAGGCAGTTAGAAGTCATTTTAAAGACATATTTTTCTTCATTTTTCCGAAATTGGGTGGGGGTAACCTTTTCTTCCCCCCCCCCACTTTTGAGTGGGGGGGAGGGGTTTTAAACCCCTCTTCTCAAAATTTGGGGGGGTTAATCCCCCCAAACCATACATGGGCAAGTTGGTCCGGAGTGGGGGGGGTTAAACCCCAAATTAGGGGGGGGGGTTAAAATCCAAGAAACGCAAAATACCCATATCGTTTTTTTCTGGAGTGCATTTTACCCATATCGTTTTTCGATTTTGAAGGAAAAATAGGTTAAAAACACTAATTTTAGGTCAAAAAGCCCTTTTTATTGCATTTTTGAGCTTTTTATTGCTTAAAACATTCATTTTGACCTCAAAACTTAAGTTTGGAGGCAGTTAGAAGTCATTTTAAAGACATTTTTTTCTTCATTTTTCCAAAATTGGGGGGTTAACTTTTTCTCCCTCCCACTTCTGAGTGGGGGGGGGGGTTAAACCCCACTTCTCAGAATTTGGGGGGGGGGGGGTTGGGGCCCACCCCCCCCCCCCCCCCCCCCGTGCCCATGTATGCCCCAAACCCCCGTGCCCATGTATGGTTCTAGACCCTTAAATTTTTATCCTTGGCGACCCAAAGTTTGGGGTCTAACCCCAAAGTTTTTCGTTATCTGTGTTTTAATTGTAATTTTTAAAAATTTATAGTTAAAAGTTTGTCAAATGGTAACTTCATCATTAGTGATAGTCATTATTTTCTGGTTGAGTGACTCTATGTTGCTGTCTGATGGGAAAACAGGGTGCAAAAATCAACGAAACAAAGATGTGGATTGGTATGGTACTTTTTTGATATTTAAAAAAATTTTAATGTGTGCCAAAATGATGTGCTATCTGGCGCAAAAAGGTCAATTTTATCTAATTGAGGCATAAGCTTTTTGTTCATGTGATGTATGCGTTGCGTATAATAGCTATAGTCTGATTAGCTGATATATATTTCGAATGGTATAATTATCGAATAATATAAAATGAAAGTAAAGAGATTTTGGAGTGACATGACAAATTTTTTGGGGTTGGGGGTGGATTTCAGTACCAAAAAGTTTCGGGGCCCCCTCCCCCTAAAAAAAATTTGTGGGGGGCGGAGCCCCCCCCCCTCCCGCCCTCCCCCTAATTTTTAAAAGCAGGGATAAACGTAGATAAAGCTCTATAATACACTGTTTTTGGCTTAATAACGTATCATCTAATGTTTTTAGCGGTAAAAACATGTTTTCTTTTTTTTCAAAATTACATTATCAGACATTAGCAGAGTCTGGATTTCACAAAAAGGGATTTAGAGAACTTTTCGACCCCCTGGCTACACCCACACAGTAAACCAAAACAGATCAGCAACATCTTCATGTTTTTTAGGTACCTAACCTATATGGAAATAATTACCAAGCCATTGGTAGGCGGCTGGAAATTTTAGGAGGGGAAAGGTATATACACAAATCAACCAAAATATGATTGTTTGTTTTGCTTGATGTGTAGTGTTTATTGTTTATTAAAATTAATTTACTTTTTTCAATAAAATTAGGCCAAATAAATAGCGAGAAATATGCATATTATGGAAAATTTTTTTGCTTTTTGGGTTTCAATGATGGTATCAAAACTATTTTATAGTTTGGCGCCGAGCGATTAGCGAGGTGCTAGAAAATTTTGAAGTTTTAGCCTCTGAAAACCCCCAAATTTTACCATCTGGCGACCATTTCGGAAGGAGGGGAGTCGGCCGCCCCCATCCGTCCAACCACTTTCCTTATTTCTCCCCGTCCGACCGTTTCGGGGGGGGGAGGGCGGCCACCCCCATGGTTACGTCCCTGATGACAAATGTAATTCAGTACTGACGCGGCCTTAATTGTGTAAGTTTTTTTAAATTAGGTCCGAACTTCGAATTTTTTTTTAGCTCTGACCACCTTTTCGAAATTTAAATTTCTCCACCCCTTGAGAAAACATTTGCTACTGTTTTATTTTAAATTTTCCATCAGAGCTACTGTTAATTTTTAACACAAATCAGTTTTTATGCCCTTTTACACTATACTGACTTTTTTTCCAAAGAAATCTGTTGTTATGTAAAGTATTATCTAAACGTGGGTTCCGTCTCTGCGGCGCAATATAGAAATTTAGTTATTATATACAACAATACTGACGTATACAATTAAAATTTTAGGTTCCTGATATACAAAATCCCGGACATAAATAAGCATCCATCTCCCCTGGTCCAAATAGGGGAAGATTTTTTGTACTTGGATGCGGACAGCCAGGACGAATGGGAACTAAGCTCCGTCAGTATTAACAGCAGCAAAAACGCTTTATCCTATACGCTGAATCAACTTTATGACAAAATTGACTCCAAGGTAAAGGTTTTAGCTAGGTATTTTCTTGGTTATGTTCATAAGAATAGCAACGCGGTCCTTTGGGGGGAGGGGTTGAATTTTACGGCTTTTTTAGGAAGTCGACCTGGGGACAAGAATCAAGATAAGGGGGTCAGGAGGTTGTCCGATGTCTGAAGCAAAACACTTAAAAAACTTATATTCTTGTTTGTTAAGAATGTTATACACTATACAGTTTATTGAATGAAACATGGTATTTGTTTGAAAAAGTCACGTCAAGTCAACAAAAATACTGATTTGTTTCAAAAAGTCACGTTTTTGCTGTGAAATTAAAATAAAAATAGTAACTAAAATTTTTCTGGGGGGGAAAGGGGGAAGGGCCAGATTTAAAAATCTAGAGAAAAGGTGGAAATTCGAAAATTTGCGGAAGGCAAAATTTCTAGACTAGAGTGATAGACCACCCCATCCTGCCTCCCCGTTTTCATCAATAGTTAGGACGTGACCACTAACCAGTCTACTACCTAGGGTACTCCAAGTCCATTCTTCTTTAATTTGTAGAGAGAGGGATAAAAGCTGCTGTGACCAACCATGCACGAGGGTACCAGTTTCATTACTTGAACCGCTAAAAAGAATGAGGCCGAAAATAGTTTTTATATAATGACTACAGCGCCTTTTTAAATTTCGTCAAATTATAAAGTGTTACAAATCAGTGATGTTCCTACCCTACAATATCATGTGTGTCCTTTGCCAGTAGTCAGGGTTTTCATCAACCCTGGCCTGGTTT
>JASAMX010024123.1:0-18601 GCA_030248175.1 Microlaimidae sp. YZB2_3 | reverse complement strand
ATGTGGTCCTGGTTCGTTCCGTATTGCTGAAAGGATAAAGAAAAGTAGAAAAATCATTAATTTTAAACAGTGTATTTATAGTACAGGAGTTGTCAAAAAATTTTCGGAATTCACAGTGGGAACCAAAAGCCTTAAATTAACAAAAAATCGTTTGGGAGAAAATGTAAGCTTAGATGCAGGTATAGAAGTTTCCTACTTATAGCTTCTATGGCTCTTCACTCACGCGGCTAAGTTTACCATTTCAGCACCGAATTCTAACTTCAAATCCCTTCGCTTAGTTTTAAGTCTAACAAATCAGGATTATGGTTGGTGTTGACATTTTCTTCACTATATTTTGACTTATATATTACACGCACTAACAGAATGTTGTTTTCCTTTCATTTAAAAAATTATAAAATAAAAGCAGCGGAAAGCTTCGTTTAGGCCGTCTGGGGCGGGTCCACTAAACGCGTGCTGTCTACGTGCTATCTTAGCACGTTGTTTGAAACTCTTGTTAATGTTTTAATTTCTGGGTTTTTTCTCGAAAAATCTAACAGAACTTTTTGTTTACTTGGCACAAACTGATATTTTATTAATTTTATACATATTTGTTGTATATACAAACTATTAAAGCAATAACCCCTAGGTACGGACGGGTTAGCAAAACTCCTAATTACGGTTTAAGGCTTTATTAAATTTTATTTCAAACAAATATGCATAAAACTCTTTAATATTAATTATTCTATCTAAAAAAAGAGTCCCATAAGTTTTCTCAAGAAAAAACACAAAAATTAAAACATTAACAAGAGTTTTAAACAACGTGCTTCGATATCACCAGCACGCGTTTAGTGGACCCGCCCCTGAATTGCACTAACATTAAAAAACAACACTTACCTAATACAAGAAATTTGATTGGATGTTCCATATTTCAAATTTGTTACTGTAGGTTTTCTTTTGATTTGTAATAAAATATGATTTTACTTTAAATAATGTTAAGAAGCTGACGCTATACTCCTTCTCTTGAATAGAAAAATTCAAAGTCACGTATTGGACCGTAACCAGATGGCAAATGCTTGCTACATATATTATTCAATTAAAAGATAAAAAGCACATTAATTTTTCGTGGAGCAAATGAATTCATTTAGAACGGCCATTTAGGTGTTCTAAAACGAACGTAACAACCGAGAAAAATTGTTTATTCATAAAGCAATAATTTTAATGCTCTTTATTTTAAACTATTAAATTCATTATTATTTTATTGGTGTCTCACATTTTAGTCTTACGTAATTTCTTTTTGCTACTTATTTTAGTGCCAGGGTTCACATAATATATTTTAAATCCAATTAGCCTTACCAGAATAAAAATTTAAACTCTAAAAATATCTTAGCAAATGTTTTACTGACGCAATAAATCAATAAGGAAGGGTCTCGAACTTGCCTCCGGAAGACTGAAGGCAGATAGGAGCCAGGTTAAACTGCCTTGGAGGCAGGTAGCAGGCAGGGTGGAGGCAGGGTGGAGACAAAGTGGAGGCAGTTCGAAGGCAGGTAAAACTGCCTGAGAGGCAGGTATGAGGGAAGTGGCTCTGTGTCCTATGTTTAAGCATATAGAAATTATTAGGCAGGTAGGAGGCAACTATAATTACCTTGGAGGCAGGTTATGTTTCATGGACATGTTCAGGTTACAGGACATGTTTCATGTTTTTCGTGCGGAAACTATCTTGACACTCCAAACTTTTTACACCAATGAAATAAACTATAGTCTATACAAAAATGATGCGGACTGGCGACAAAACTCGAACCCTGAAATCTTATAGGGTAGTGCATTTAATTTCGGCACTTTTCCCAATTGGGCATTTTTGATTTTGGACTATATCTTTGGTAATCCTGGACAAAATACGACGTTTGATAGCTCAAATGAGAGCTAATTATATGTAGATGACTGTCGTGAGCTTTTTATTTATTATGTTATGATATTTTTATGTGAAATTATGTGATTTATAAAAAAATAAATTTGTTACTCGTTTTTAGAACATGGGCATTTCATGATTACGCAATAAATTCGTTTAAAAATTAAACTGTCCTGGTAAAGTTTAGTCTATTTTCCGAATTTTTTGTCCCCGTGGTTCTACGTTGCGTCTGTGGTGAGCAATCGTTATAAAATAAAATAGTGTAATTTCGGCACTCATAAGCTGTAGGTAAAAACGGATTGAATTAAGTCGTCGGGTGTTAAATTGTAGTTGTAAATAGTTAAAAGACAACGTTGATATGTGTAGGGGTCATCGCATTGCACTTAAACTCGATTAAGAGGGTCCTTTTAAAAAGTGCCGAAATTAAATGCACTTTTTTCCCTAATTTTGCTCATTTTGATACCATTTGGCATTTTAGCTGTAACTTTTTGCCAGTTAGACGTTGAACAACAAGTAGAAGCTTAAATTAAAAAAAACTGTCTGAAGATATAGGCTTTTAAATTTTTGAAAATGATGATTTTTTTACTGAGAAACAATCGATTGTTTGTAAAGTGCCGAAATTAAATGCACATATTTAATTTCGGCAATTTTTCATTTTTTTAAAAACTGATTTAATTAAGTAAAAAAATACTTTCGTACAGTGAAACTTTTGTGACGCAACGCAGTATCGTGAAGGCTTCAAAATGAGCTATCAAACATGAAAATCAGGCCATACAATGAAAAGTTACATCGGAAGAACAAAAAAGTGCCGAAATTAAATGCACTACCCATAACGGAGGTTAGAATATGTGCGGGACATATATGGAAGAATAGCTTAGACTCTTGGCTATTTTTTGAAATGGTTAGAAAAAACTGTTTTTCGATGACGTCATCACTACAGCCGATGCGGTGAAAAAAACCTGGTCCCAAAAAAACAAAACTTTTTTATTAGTACGAGTTAAAAAAAATGCCGCTTGGTATGCTGTTAAAACATACTTTTCTGAGTTTTTTCTCAAAGTTTGAGCAAAATCGGCTCCCTCAAATTTTTTTTAAAATGCGTTGAATGCGCGCGGTTATCGCGATTTTTCGCGATTTTTTGCCACGCTAATACACTGTTCAAATTATTTATTTCATTTTGCTTTCTGTTCGAAGTGTGACGATATTGATCTTATTGTTATATATTAAATTTCCGCCAATTTTTATTCCTTACTTTTGACCTAAAAGTTTTTTTTGGGGGTTGAACCCCCGGGGCTAGGGGAGCCAAACACGAATGCCGAAAATTTTGTTCAAAATTTTTTTTCAAAACCATCAATAATGTATAATTTATCGCATATGACGAATTTTGATATATCGTTTGTGTAAAAAAACTTAATATTAAACTTACAATAAGCTGTCATAAATGACGAATTCGAAATTTGGAAGGATTCCAAGCCCGTATGATGGCAGCAGCAAACGTTTAAATTAAAAAGTTTTACAAGATATAACAATATGATTAATATCGTACACACTTTGAGCAGGAAGCAAAACAAAATAAACAAGATAAAATAATTTGGACAGTGTATTGGCGTGGCAAAAATTCTTGAAAAATCGCGCGCATTCAACGCATTATAAAAAAAATTTGAGCGAGCCGATTTCGCTCAAGCTTTCAGAAAAAAACTCAGAAAAGTATGTTTAAACAGCATACCAAGCAGCGTTTCTTATCTCGTACTAATAAAAAAGTTGTGTTTTTTTGGGACCAGGTTTTTTTCACCGCATCGGCTGTAGTGATGACGTCATCAAAAAACATTTTTTTTCTAACCTTTTCAAAAGATAGCCAAGAGTCTAAGCTATGCTCCCATATATGTCCCGCACATATTCTAACCTCCGTTATGGATATATAAAATTTCAACTTTCGAGTTTTGTCGCCAGTCCGCGTCATTTTTGTATAGACTATAGTTTATTTTATTGGTGTAAAAAGTTTGGAGTTGCAAGATAGTTTCAGCACGAAAAACATGAAACATATCGCAAGAAATTTGTTATTTTTTGAACACAACGAGAAATTCAACATTTTAAAAACCACATCCATGGAATAAAATATACTGTAAAGTAAATAAACTGTTATTTACATTGTGATATGTGTTGTTTTTAAGATATGCTTTTTGTGCTGTTTCACGTATTAAAAAAACCACAGTCAAGCTTTTTTTGCTCAAACAAACATTTGAGTTTTCGCATTAATATACTATTAACTGTAAAATTCTAGCTAAAAAATAATCAAATTTATTACATAAAAGTGCTAATAAACAAAAATTATCATAAAGTAGAAAAATTTGAAAGAACTTTTAAACATCATTTTAAAAAAATTATTTTTTAAAAGTTTACGATAATTGAAACAGTGAATATCGCATATAAACAGTAAATATCGTATTTTATAAATAAGTAGCAATTACAAATGTAGATGTATTCGCCATTTATATTGAGCTGAAAAACGAGGATATTTATAAAAATATATATAAATATATATAAATTTATAACCAGCTAACTTAGCCTACTTAAAAACTACAGTTGTAGCATAAGTATACGTCGACAGGTTGAAAATCTGTATATTTAAGCTTAAAGCTAAACCTGAGCCAAGTTTTTTCCGAATTTTCCATATTCACCGTTTTAAATTTTCATCCACTCTGAAATCCCCTTATACAATATTTATCCTTCAGCAGTATTTTATAAAATTTTACTACAAAATAAGTTTAAAAAATTTATAGGGATTTAAAACACTCCAGTTGCATTTCAATCAATACTTTTTTGTTATATAATTCAACTGAAAACAATGGTAATAAAAAAGCAGCTTGAAATTTGATCGAAGTGATTACGGCAAAAAAAACAAATGACAAATAAATTCCACAAAACTGTTACATAAAAAAATTGTTACATAATAATAAATTTAAAAAACTTTTATTGGTTTTATTTTAAAGATAAAAACAGTGAAAAAGTTTATTTTTAAAAAGTTTAACAACTGCGACTCGTTCTGCCGCGGCCAAAAACGTTTTTTGAACCTGGCGTTTTCGAAAGTTAACCCAACTGAAAAACCAAATGGGAGTAGTCCGGTTTTCTCGCTTTCGGTTTTGGCACTTCCAATTTTCGTTTCAACCAGAACTATTCGAAATTACACACTTTTATTTTTTATTGTTACCAAATAAACTCTAAATATAATAATTTAGTATTACTGTAATCCTATATATATATATATATATATATATATATCTATATATATATATATATATATATATATATATATATATATATATATATATATATATATATATATATATATATATATATATATATATATATATATATATATATATTGTCCATAAAAATTGGTAGTCTTTGATTACCATGACCCACATATATTAAAAAGCATTTTTGTACTGCAATTTTTAAATGCCATTAATGGCTCCATGGCCATGCGCTTAGTTTGTTTGGAGCAGTTTGTAAATCAATATTATTTTCTGACTTTTGACAAATTTTTTGCAACTTGACATTATCAGCGAACATTTTACAAGTAATTTCAGGTGGGAATAAATCAGGTAAGCCGTTAATATACAGGAAAAACAAGAGTGGGCCTAGTACCGACCCCTGCGGTACCCTAGAAATGACATTAATGAAACCGTTTTAAAATTGCTATTTCCTCGTGGACAATCTATAGATAAGAATATAATTTTGAAATAAGTTAAGAATGAAATACGGAGTCCAAGACTTTACTAAATTCAATATATATTATGTAAACTATTTTATTTTTATTAATTGCTTTACCCCAATCGACGAAAAATCCAAGAATCTGCGAGTGGATTTTTTTCGCAAAAAAACCGTTTTTGCGGAAATTTTAATGTTTTTTTTTAAATTTTTTTTTTGTTTTCAACAAAACAATTTACTTATATTAATAAAGTACATTTAACCAAAAGTAAAATGCACAAAGCTACCTCTTAATCGAAACTTGGGTATTGTTATAATAACCTATAACGTGTTTGCTATGAAGAAACAGTGATCTCTTGGAGATTAAGGAATGTATCCTTGGATATTCTTTTGTTGTCCTAATTGGATGTTTCGCGCTAACTGAACCACTGTAATTAAAATGAATCGTGGCAAGTTGAATAGAAATCTTGCTTTCTTACTGGGGCATTATAATAATTTTTGCATTTTATGTGCTTCTTTCATTCTAATTAATTTAACTCCAATTTATTAAAATTCTTATTTCGCAAGCAACCAGTAAACTTTTACAAAATTTAATCAGGTGTCACCGGAAAGCCACGAAATTCACGCACAAAAATAGGGGATTTTATCCTAAAACTATTTTAGCTATGGAAGTATGAGTGGGCAGAACAAAAAGGGTTTTATAAAAACTTTAGCTTTTTTGCCATCGAGTACTAATTATTTATTGTAAAAATCGTCTATTTTTATGACATAAAATGGATAATGTAATTCCTTGCTTACAAAAGTAAAGACACATGTGTTTTTTTATTGGGGTTTTGAAAATTAATCTTCGGATCTTAAAGAGAGTAATAACTTATGCAATATTTATGCAATTTTCAAAAACCAAGCCATGTTTTTTAATTGTATTTTAACAAAAAACACAATGTTGGTTTCAGAATATTATATCTTATGCGTTTCTAAAACGCCTAACTAACTTATTAATATAAATTTGTTTATTTTTGAATTTTGTCGACGGATTTTTATCAAAGCAGATCGTTCTATAATATTTCAATTCGCTTTCTTAATTAATATCCTAAGTATTGGTGTTCCAAATTTCCAGTTTTAACCCAGTAAATATCAATTTAAACGTCAACAGAAAAGAAAATACATAGGATTAATAAATATATATTTTTACGGGATTTAACCCCAATAAATCAATTGTAAGCCAAGAAGCCAACAAGATCTTTATTCCAACGTTTCGAAGCAACAGCGTGCTTCTTTATCAAGGCTTTTAACGTAATAACGGGATTTATTACAATTACAAAAACACTTTTCACCGGGGAAAAGGCAGTCACGGCAACGGGTTAATACAAAACTTTTTTTATATGGTAATTGTGTAGCTGAAAATTTCGAAGAGTTCGTGCCGAAATGCTGAAGAATCGCTGAAATCGCTGGCAATTGCATCCATAGGTTGATTAGCTTCCTCAGAAGACAAAGCATAAAGGATAACTTTCTGATTCGAGATCGCGAAACAGCAGAAAAAAATACCTGATAAAAAGATAGACGTTTTACAAATTCGTTAACTATTATTTGCTGTAACAACTATTGTGGTTTTTGTTATAAAATAGCAATAAAATGATAATTTCGATTTAATACACAAATTATAACTATTTTTTGAATCAAGCATAATATGCCAAAGGCGTTTTACGTGTTTAAAAAACGCATAACTTATTTTATTTTTTGCTTCTTGGGGACTTTTAAAATAATTTAATCAAAATCCAAGACTTAAAATATCTCCATAATAAACAGATATTTCAAGAATAACTATAATAATAATCATGTTAATTATATTGATATTTATCATAATAATAATAATTTTCATGCCATATATACTCACAAGTGTAATACTGGCTAGTGAATCCGGCACTGGGCTGTTCAGCCTGAGTCACTACACTAGCCAGTAAAACACTTGTTCCTAACATATTTATGAAATTACAATTTCATGTACGAACGCTTCGCGTCCTATAAAATTGTTATTACATTTTATATTATTGTTATTGTTATATATATTATTGTTATTGTTATTGTTATAAAATTTTAATTACATTTTATAGGACGCGAAGCGTCCGTACATGAAATCGTTATTACATTTTTATTTTAATAAAAATTATAAAAATCATATGGTATAGGGTCGTTAGAGCCGAAGGAACTTAAAGCCGGGTTACTTTAAAGCTGATTTCGACCCCCCCCCTTCCCGGTCGAAGCTAACACATGTATCCTATAAGCCAACCTAAGCAGAAAACTTAAGATCAAGTTATAACGAACTAAAAAAAATAAATCTCACCTTAAACAGTTAAAAATTGCCAGGCTTTAAGCTATTTTGGCTTTATCGACCCTTTACCCAATCATTCTAATAATATTTTTTTTAATTTTTCGATTGTTTAAATGTGCATTTAGTTAATTAAAAGTGC
This sequence comes from Microlaimidae sp. YZB2_3, assembly GCA_030248175.1. NCBI lineage: Eukaryota > Metazoa > Nematoda > Chromadorea > Desmodorida > Microlaimidae > Microlaimidae sp. YZB2_3. The sequence goes on along the minus strand of JASAMX010024123.1, from coordinate 10,540 downwards.
AGTCCTCAGAATATGCTTAAGAATCCAACATTTTTTTTATCAACTTTGATATGGTGACTTTAAAGCACACAACCACCTGCTTTTCGTCCTTAAATTGTACTTGGGAACCCATTTAACCTATGATATTTTTTCATTAACTTTAGTGTAGTGATTTCAAAACACAGGTATTTGTATATAAATAGGTTAAATAACTTACCTAACAAAACAAGTTTGGCTGAATGTTCCATATTTTTTAATCGTGATAGTCTGGTTTAATTTCGCGGTGCAATTATGTGATTTCCAAATAAATTAAAAACTTTAAATTTTATTCCACCTGGAATCGATCAAACTTTCATAATAAAATTTTAAATTATTTAATTTGCATAAAAATACTATTGACCTTTCTCAATAAATTATTAAATTGGGCGGATAACTTAGTGTTTTTCTTTTGAAAACACATGCACGTCTCTATAATAATAAAAATAAAATAATACACGACCTATGAGACTTACACTAAGTGCGCACTAGTGATGTTTCCTAGAGCTCCCATCTCTGGAGTTGAGCTTCGCTTTTTGGAGTTCCGAAATAATACCCGGATCTCTGAAGCTCCGGAGCTCCGCTCCGTACTAATTAAATAAAAATGCAATTAAGTATTTTATCAAAAAATTCTAAAAATGAGTTTTGTTTAGGCAAAAGCAAAAAAACTATCATTTATATCCCTGCTAGCCCATAAAATTTGTAATACTGCTATTTCAAATCCAACTTTAAAAAGTCTATACACTAAGATGAGTCTGTAAATATTCCCTGTTGAAAAATAAAATTAATATAGTTTTAACTAACTGTCTAATTAAACAGTAGCGTTTTTTTATATTTATAATAATTTAATTCTGTATGATTTGCTGAGTGTTACATTTCCTTGTGTTTATAGATGCAATCCTTGAATCCCACGTAAGTGAGATTGATATCTGGAAAGTTCGTTAATCTTTAATTGGAAAAACCACGCAAGAAAATACTGAACGTAATACTTATCAAACTAGCTGCGCACAAATCAAGCTTGTGCAAAGTAAACGACACCACATGTAAATTATCTATTTTATGAGATTCATGAATTGTTGCCGGTGCAACCGGGAGATTGCATTTACCCACTGCCTCAGCTGCAACGCACGCCAAACGCCATGTCACTTGTCACTCTGGTGTGAACCTGCCCTAATGGCTAATAATTGCTTCCTGCGTCAAAAATTGATTAATACACAGTATGACACATGTAAATTGTGTTTTAAATCCAATGACATAGCAACAAAAAATGTGTAATACTGCGTATTAATATTATACATTTTTAAAAATAATAGACGAGGAAAGAATAATTCTAAATAAACCGCAAACGGTTAAACACTTTTGAAATGCAGTACGAAAAACGCACCCTTGTATTTTTGTAATAAAAAAAACAACAGGCACCCAGAAGAGATTTAATGCATATTTTCTGGATTTAAAAAAAACGTTTTAGAAATTACGCTTATAAAAAAACTGTAAGAAACCACCCGCCATTTAGGGTCGATGGAACCGAGGGAACTTGAAGCTGGAACCTGGATACAAAAGTAGGGAACTTGGAACCGTAAAGGGGCCACTTGGAGACTTAATATGAGAACTTGGAACCGAAAATAAAGATCGCTAAAACGTTTACATACGCCTAGGCGAAGGCTAAATCTCAGCAGCCCAAACTATTTTTTTTCTTAAAGACTCCGAATTCCATTTGCTTGTGGCTCCAAGTTCCGCGCCAAGTTTCCTTCTTGTGGTTTAAAAGACCCCGTACCCGGTTAGGTGCGAATTTTCGGTTGTTATTGAATTCGGTACAACGTTTATTTTTTTATAAAATATTTTTTTAACAGTAGCAATCGACCAAAGTCACATACATGTAAAATATATTAGGATGTGGAAAGTGCGTTTGCAACTATCAAATATTTTTTTTAAAAGTAGCAATCGATCAAAGTCACATAATGTAAAATATATTAGGATGTGGAAAGTGCGTTTGCAACTATCAAATATTTTTTTTAAAAGTAGCAATCGACCAAAGTCACATACATGTAAAATAAAATTAGGAAGTGGAAATTGCGTTTGCAACTATCAAATATTTTTTTTAAAAGTAGCAATCGATCAAAGTCACATACATGTAAAATATATTAGGATGTGGAAAGTGCGTTTGCAACTATCAAATATTTTTTTAAAAGTAGCAATCGATCAAAGTCACATACATGTAAAACATATTAGGATGTGGAAAGTGCGTTTGCAACTATCAAATATTTTTTTTAAAAGTAGCAATCGATCAAAGTCACATACATGTAAAATATATTAGGATGTGGAAAGTGCGTTTGCAACTATCAAATATTTTTTTTAAAAGTAGCAATCGACCAAAGTCACATACATGTAAAATAAAATTAGGAAGTGGAAATTGCGTTTGCAACTATCAAATATTTTTTTTAAAAGTAGCAATCGACCAAAGTCACATACATGTAAAATATATTAGGATGTGGAAATTGCGTTTGCAACTATTCAATCACCTTAATTTTTTGTTGGAAAAACGCGCAAAAACTACTGGACGTACTTTTTCTGAACTGAACATCATACGGAACGGCCAATCAGCTGCGCGCCAACTATTGCCATGCAAATTAAACTACATCGTATAAAGATTATTCATTATGTTAGTTTTGTCGATTCATCAAAAAACTAATGCAACACAACTGAATAAACGTAAAAGATCAATCAAGTTTTTTTCCATCTATTGATTTCACCAAAAAAACAAAAAAAACATTATTAATAAAATAATTAAAACATTTTTTACTTATACCAGTACTACGTAAGAAAATTTAGAAATAATTGTGTGAACCAATAAGTGTGAAAAATTTATTTTAAAACTCATCAAAATCAAATTTACTTTTCAAAAAAATAGCTTCATTTAGGTTTTTTTAGTGAGCGAAAATAAAAAAAATAGTTGGTTCTAAAATTATATGACTATAAAAAGGCAGCTAAATACGTTAAACTCGTTAAAATAATTTGTTGTGCGTAGTAATTTGTCACGTGCAGTACGTTTTTGTTATAAAACATACTCGTCGTTTCTCTGACACAATGAGTCAGAAGCATAATAAAATGCTTATAGCTGTGACTCTTTTTATAACTTAACACGCATATAATCTAGAAAAAATAAGTCAGAATCACGTTGATTTTATAATGATTGTGACTCTTTGTGTCAGAGTAACGACGAAATAGTAATCAATCAAAAAAAAACTTGGTTTGATTAGGAATAGCGTTTATTGGAAGCTGAACAACACAGATTTTTTTAATTTTAGTATTAGGGTATCTGACTTAATTTCCGCCAGGGGCCTGTTTCATAAAAACCTTTGTAAATTCTCATTTTAAAAATCTCTGGCTATTTTTAGTAAAATACACGATAAAGGTTTTTCGACTTGTAATCTAAGGGAAGCATCTGCGCGCACCGCTCTGCGCTGATTGGTCGTAGCCACGTCATTTCATCTCCGCTGACCGATCAATATTTGACGTGTCCTATATCCTCTATCATGTAATTTACAAAAAATAGGCGGAGACTTGTAAAATGAAAATTTACAAACGTCTTTATGAAATAGGCCCCAGGGGTCTATTTCATAAAGGCGTTTGTAAATTTTTATTTTACAAATCACTGCCTATTTTTTGTAAATTACACAATAGAGGATATACGAGAAGGCGAATATTGATCCTCAGCACAGATGAAATGACGTGGCTGCGATGCGACCAATCAGCGCAGAGCAGTGCGCGGAGATGCTCCCTCTGGATTACAAGTCGAAAAACCTTTATCGTGTATTTTACAAAAAATAGGCGGAGATTTGTAAAATGAGAATTTACAAAGTTTTTATGAAACAGGCCCCAGGCCTTAATTTTGGCCACCAATTTTGGGGTGTTAGAAAATTGGCTTATTTTTAAAACACAAAAGAACTAGCACAAAAGTAACTGGATGAATGTTGAACAAAGTGTTTTTGCTAAAGTTTTTTTTATTTTTTTATTCGGCATTATCAACATTTTCATAAAAAAAGTGAATTTTTTATGATTTTTTTAATTTTTGCTTTGTGTTTAAACTGCATCAAACTTAGAACGAAGCACTATATTACCTTCAAATATCTTCTATTTAAGGCTCAAAGTTGTTAATTTTCATGTTTTAATATTTTCTTCAAAATCACTTCACAATGAATGCGTTTAACTAACTGCGCATTTGAAGATTCCGTTAATTTCGGCCATCTTAGAATTTAGGGGAAAGAACCTGACGTTTTCTGCTGTTTTTAAATGTTATCGTACTACCGTATTTATAAAGAATTTTTTTGCTCATTTGACTTTTTTTTTTAGGTTTTTTAAGCCAAAAATAAAAATTCAACAAAAATACATCTTATTAAAACTTGTTTTTTTAGGTTTTGACATAATTATTTAAAGTCTTGCTAATAACTATTAAAGTTTCCAAACGGGAAAAAATAAATTATATGTACCTAAGTAAAATTTGCAACCTTTAAAAATTTTTGTTGTTTGTTTTGGCAATAGTTATAGCCAGTTTTTTCCAGGTGGCCGAAGTTAATGGCTCGCGCCTTAATTTCAGCAACTATAAAAAAGCTTTAAACCTCCACTGATCTTTAAGTGTAACAGAAATTTTAAAATTTTGCATTGGAATAACAAAAATAGCTGTCGTTTGATTTTTAGACCAAATTTTGGAACGATTGGAAAAACCAAAACAAAAAAAAACTTGTCCAAAAAAATAAAAAAAAGTGGCCGAAATTAAGTCAGCTACCCTATGCTGCAATTTTACGTTTGTCAAAAGAAATTTTCACAGACGCAATCACGGTATTTCGCGTCGTGTAAAAATTTCAAAACGATCGTGGGGTTTGAAAGTTTGTAAAAAAATCTACTGAAGTATTTCGTCGTTACTACGGCAAAATGAGCCACAGTCCTTATAAAATACATGTGACTGTAACTCATATTGTAGTTAATATAGGATCCTATTTTAATTTGAAATGAGTCACAGGCATACGTATTTTAAAGGAACTCTGGCTCATTTTGCCGTAGTAACGAGGATTCGACGCAATGAAAGTTGTCGAACCTTGCTTTGGGTGCAAAACCTGCATTAGAAAAGAAATAAGAGCCGGTTCACAGTGACAAGTGACAAGTGACCGCAGTGAAAAGTGATAACGAGTTCCGCGCGAGTTTACACCATTACACCAAAAATATATAATATAACGAAAAATGTGCAACTCTTATATAAAAAAGTAGGGAAAAGTAGGCCATTATAATGAGCCTCTCCGTTTAAATGACACTCTCCATAATAATGGCATAGCAGCCATTTTAATGCAGGGGAAAATATGCCGTTCACCTAGGTCACTTTACACTAAATGCGCGCGCATCCCCCAAATGAAATAAAATGTTTTTTATTGATCCGCGCACATTTGTGCGGAATAACCTAGGCCAACAGTATATTTTCCCCGTATTAAAATGGCTACTATGCCATTATTATCGAGAGTGTCATTTAAATGGAGAGGCTCATTATAATGGCCTACTTTTCCGTACTTTTTTATATAGGAATTGCACATTTTTTGTTATATTATATATTTTTGATTACACTATCATTTATTCGCTGCGGTGCGTAAACGCGTCGTCATTTGTCACTTCAAAGTTTAAAGTTTTAGAATTTATTTATTTCGCATACAGCAGTATACGCAAGGCCGATGTTACTCAGCGCTAATTGCGTAAAAAATACTACATATAACAAATACCAAAAATGTATAATATATACCAAACAAAGTGCAACTCCTATATATAAAAAAGTAGGTCAATGTAGGCCATTTATAATCGGCCTCTGGATTTAAATGGCACCCTCCATTATAATGGCATAGTAGTTATTTTAATTCGGCGAATTAAAATGGAGAGGAAACCATTATAATAACCATTTATTGATTTAATTTCACTTCATATGTGTATACTCACAAGTGTAATACTGTCCGGGCCGAACGAGGTTTTTCGTGTTGGTTTAATACTGTCCAACACGGTAAAACTCAAGCGGCCCGGACAGTATTAAACTTTTGAGTATATATGAAGTGAAATTAAATCAACAAATGGCTATTATAATGGCTTCCTCTCCATTTTGATTCGCCGAATAAAAATGACTACTATGCCCTTATAATGGAGGATGCCATTTAAATGGAGAGGCCTATTATAATGGCCTATTTTTCCGTACTTTTTTATATAGGAGTTGCGCATTTTTCGGTATATTATATATTTTTGACAATACTATCTCTCTAAAAATTGGCCCTAAAAAATTTGTTGAAAAAAAGTCGTAAATCACATTTTGATTAAATTAACGAAATAAGTAGGTAAGAAAAGTGTTGCTATAATATTAGTTGATTGAACGAAAAAATTCGTAAAATTAACTTAGAAAAATCTCGTTGAAATTGATAATTGCTCTTTACATGTTAAACATACAGTTTTGTCTCGTGCGGCGGTTTTCTATATTATAATTAGGTTTACCAGTAGTTTTTTTATTTGTTTGACTGTTTATATATATATATTCTACGAAAATAATCAAATCCTATGTATAAATAAATACGAATTCTGTCAACCTTCATTTTTTTGTTTTATGTTTATTATTAACAAACATAATTGTTTTAAAACATAAAAATAAAGTTCGGCCAATTTAATCTGACTGTTTTTAAAGTTTTAATAGTTCTAAATATAACAAACTTGTGAGAATATTTTGTTGGAAATATTAAAAATTCTTCGCTGTTGCTAAAACAAAATTACTTTGCAAAAAAAAAACTCCAAAGGCGCTGATGATTTCTATGGAATTAAGATGGCAGAAATTGCTTGTGTGTGCACTGACTTTAAATTCTTAGTTTGAAGTGTATAAAATTTTCTGCTAGGGATTTTAAGTTTTTGCAACACTTTATTTATTTTTTTTTAAAGTGTGAAATCTGCACTTTCGTTTACAAAACAAATTAAGGAAGGACAGATGAAGGTAAGAAATGTTTTGTCTTTTAATTAAAACAATTTAATATTTATTTTTCACCCTTAAAATGATTAAATAAGAAAAAATATGGAAAAATGTTTGGCGGAAGAAGGACTTTTCTTCTCGCCATCGCGCTAAAATTAAAATAAAAGTAAAATTTGGAAGTTAAAACTTTTGTTTTTAATTTTTAATCTATTATGCTTGTTAAGTATTATAAATTCTTGCTTTATGTATTTATGCTTTATGCTCTATTCTATGTATCGTTTAAACGGAGTTTTATCGGAAAAATTTTATTGTAAGACAGGAGTTCCACTAATTTTTTAATAGACCTGTGATAAATAAAAAAATCGTAAAAGTTACTAATTAAGTGAGCGGATCCTTTCCCGTTAAAAAATTCGTAAAAACTTATTAATTTCTACGTTATATTAACCAATCACTTTTAAGAGAGTAACAAACAATATTATCACAATGCAGTGTGTCTCAGCCAGAACCTACAGTATGCAGGACGTAAGATCTGTCACTGACTATCCAGTGTCAATCAATCTTAAAGGTGCAGTACATAAAATTTTTTCATCAAAATATCTCCAGTGGTTCAGGAAGTATGACCCCCCAAAAATGGCTTTTTTCGACAAATCTGTACTTGTAAGATTGCTCAATCGGTATAAAAATTTAAGTTACAAAGTATACACTCAAAGAAACGGCTACATTTTACTTTAATTTGATACATTGATCGTTAAGATTGGTGTAGTATTTGTTGAGATATGGCGTTTTCCGTACAAAAAACCGGCGTTTTTTTCGCTAAAAATACGGAGTGTAAACAAAATATATTATGCAAACTTTATCAAATCACCGCCGTCGTTTGGTGTTTTTAACGAAAAAATAACGGGTTTTTGTACAGGAAACGCAATATCTCGACAAATATTGCACCAATCTTAACGACCAAGGTATCGAATTAAAGTAGAAGATAGCCGATTCCTTTGAGTGCATATTTTGTAATTTAAATTATTATGCCCATTGAAAAATTTTTCGAGTACAGATTTGTGGAAAAACGTCATTTTTGAAGGGTCATATCTCCTGAACAATCGGAGATATTTGGATAATAAAAAAATTGTGGGCTATTGGAGGCAGGGGTAAGGTTTTCGCAAAAAATTATCCAAATCGAAGACAAAAAGTTTGACTACATGCGCAAGTTGGTCCGGAGTGGGAGGGGAAAGGGGTTAAACACCAAATTAAGGAGGGGGGTTAAAATCCGAGAAACGCAAAATACCCATATCGTTTTTTCTTCTAGAGTGCATTTTACCCATATCGTTATTTGATTAAAAAAAAAGATAAAAAACGCTAATTTTAGGTAAAAAAGGCCTGTTTATTGCATTTTTGAGCTTTTTACTGTTTGAAACATTCATTTTGACCTTAAAACTTAAGTTTGGAGGCAGTTAGAAGTCATTTTAAATACTTTTTTTTCATTTTTCCGAAATTGGGGGGTTAACCTTTTCTCCCCCCCCACTTCTGAGTGTGGGGTTAAACCCCCTTTCCCAGAATTTGGGGGGACTAACCCCCCCCCCCCCCCCCCCCCCCCCCCCCCCCCCCCCCCCGTGCCCATGTATGCTCGGTTCCGCATCTTTAACGCTCATACGCGTTGGATGCAGGTTTGAAACGATTAAAACTTGCTGTGTTGGTAAACTAAAAAGCTGCTGTTGCTGCCTCTTATGTTTGTTGGAGTGCACACTGGAAGCAATTTTTATAATCTTTCTCGGAAGCAACAAGGCCTTAAGGCTTACTTAAGGTTTTGTAAAAACGTCCTTTGGACAAAGTCCAAAGGACGTTTTTACATACGTTTATACGCTGTATTTGTCCTTTGGACATTGTCCAAAGGACGTTTTTACACAAGTATGAACCAGCCTTTATCGTCGTTACTAAAGCAAAATAATCCACAATCATTATAAAATACACGTGACTGTGACGACTTATTTTTAGTTAGAAAAATGCTGTTTGAAAGTTAAAATAAGTCACAATTGCATATCGTCGTTACTACAGCAAAATGAACCGCAATTTGTATAAAATATATGTGACTGTGACTCATTTTAAATTTAAAAGAGGACCCTTTTAACTACAGAATGAGTCACAATCACATGTATTTTATAATGAATGTGGCTCATTTTGCCATAGTAACGACGATACATATCATACATAATGTGGCTCATTTTGCCATAGTAAGGATATTATTCACATCCATTACAAGTGAGAAGGCATTCCGCGTGCAATTTAGCAGAAAATATGTGCAGATATTCGCTATAAAAAGTTCACAAAAACTTGCTAAAACCAGTATTGAGTTTTTCATTAAGTTTTAATAATATCAAAACAAAACAATTCAAATCAAAAGCCGGAAAAATCAAAAATAAATAGGAAATACTCAAATATGATTTATATATTCCTTTTTTTAATTCAACCGAATTAATCTCTAGGTTTACTCAATAAAACTAAGTTTATATACACGTTCACCAGATGAAATAAAGCATAAAAGTTCTTTTAATAATACAATATATATAGTAATTAGAATCAAAAACTGGGGATTAATACAATTTTGATTGAAAATTTTAAAAAAATGAGAATTTTAGAAACTTACAAAATACGCACAAATTTTTTTTTCTCGTCCATATTTAGCCCTTTAGAAAATTGTATTTTTGTTCCAAATTGAGGTTTGATAAATAATTGTTAAAATATGGTATTTAATCTTTAATATTAAACCATTTTGTTAAAAATTTTAAATGATTTTATTGTTAAGTATTTCAATTTAATACTGCAAATCATTGAGGTCAGGTATAGGCAAATAAAATCTACCTGACCTCGATGATTTGCAAGATTGAATCTATTATTTGATTTGAATTTTTAGATCGTTTTGTTTATTATAATGAATATTTTTATTATAATCGTATTGGTAGTATATAGGGTAACTGATTTAATTTCTGCCAAGCCTTAATTTCGGCCACCAATTTAGGGTGTTAGAAAATTGGCTTATTTTTAAAACACAAAAGAACTAGTACAAAAGTAACTGGATTAATGTTGAATAAAGTGTTTTTGCAAAAGTTTTTCATTTTTGTTATTCTACATTATCAACATTTTCATACAAAAAGTGAATTTTTTGCGATTTTCCTAATTTTTGCTTTGTGTTTAAACTGCATCAAATTTAGAACGAAGCAATATTTAACCTTAAAATATCTTCGATTTAAGGCTCAAAGTTGTTAATTTTGATGTTTTGATATTTTCTTCAAAATCATTTTGCGATGCGTTTAACTAACTGCGCATTTTAAGATTCCGTTAATTTTGGCCACCTGAAAATTTAGATGAAAGAACCTGCCGTTTTTTGCTGTTTTTAAATATAATTGTACTACCGTATTTATAAAGAATTTTTTTTGCTCGTTTGACTTTGTTCTGACGTTTTTTAAGCCAAAAATAAAAATTAAACAAAAACAAATTATTAAAACTTGTTTTTTTAAGGTTTTGACATAATTATTTAAAGTCTTGCTAATAACTATT
>JASAMX010024122.1:0-11191 GCA_030248175.1 Microlaimidae sp. YZB2_3 | reverse complement strand
GTTATCTCTTGGTTCTAAATTTACGTATTGTTCTACTATAAAAATGTTTTATTTAATAAAAAATGGCATATATAAAACATTCATTTATTTTTTACCTAACTGTACTCTTGTTAATAGCTGTAGAAAGTAGCTGTGACTGTAAAAGTTAGCTGTACAATTATAGCTGTAATTTTAATCGCCCGCAGGAACTAATTTTTGGTGTAATACAATTATTTTTATCAGTGTGAACTGAAACACTGATAAACAATAATTAAAAATCAATAAAAATACACAAGAAATCAGTATACTTTATTACTCTATCTAAATATTTAGGAAATATTCTTTTAATTAAGCTTTGAAAAAATTTAATTTAAATTAAATTCACAAAAATGTCACATTTCTTTTTAATTACATACAAACGTACAAAAATATTGTGAAGAAGCTTCAAAAAACGCACTACCTTTTTTGGAGTGTTAAGCTCCAGGGAACATTTCTCATTCTAACTCTGTTGTGAATGTGCTTTTCACTTATTAATTATTTGTAACTCTTATGTACACTAGCCTAAAATGTTAGCAATAGAGTATATTTTTAACTGCTACACTTAAGGCCGTTTTACACTAAAGTGCTAAGTGATAGGTGCTAGTTGATAGCTATGACTCAAAAAAGTTGGTGCCCTTACATGGCCGGCTGAAAGTAGCCGAGGATTGGAACGCGTTCCGTGCTCCGGGAACGCTTTAGAGAACGCTCGTTCTGGGAACGCGTTCTAAGAATTTTGGTTATCCTGGAACGCGTTCTGGCTTTCTCTCGGATCCCTGGAAAGCACCCAGAACGCGCTCAGAAGGCCTTCCCGGAACGATGCAGGTGTGCAAAAGTCGGAACATCAAAGCTGGAAATTGATGACATAGTCAATCGCAGGCTGAGATTTACACCTCTCCCAGGCGTCTTTCTGGAACGCGTTCCAGGGACGATGCAGATGTTTAATAGGATAGTAATTAAATTATGAAAAGATGCCAAAACACGTTTTATTTTTACACCCATTCTTACGACCATAAAACTCAGTCCAAATTTGGATTGAAATATAATTATTCGGAGCTGATCACCAAAATTTCATCACAATGCATTTAATTATTAGCTTAAAATGATTTAGTAAAATAAATAAGTTACAGAAATATCCATAATATAGAAATAAAAACAGTTTACCGCATTTAAACATGGAAAATTTCTTATTTTTTCAGTCAAAATTTTTCCAAACTCAAGAATACAATTTTTATTAAGACATAAAAATAAAACATGCAAAATTGTGTCAAAATAAAAAAAACAGTTAACTAAATGTATGTAGTTTTTTTAATTATTCGCTAACTTCATTGCTATTTTTAAACGGCCAAATATAATTTAATTTAAGCGCAAATAAATGAAACTCAGAATGCGCTAAAAATAACATTGTAACTATAAGGGCTGGTTCATACTAATGTAAAAAAATCCTTTGGACAAAGTCCAAAGGACATTTTTACATACGTTTATACGCTGTGTTTGTCCTTTGGAATTTGTCCAAAGGATGTTTTTACATAAGTATGAACCAGCCTTAAATATATTTTCGATTATTGTAACTATTTCTTAAACAATTTTTTCTTTTATACATGTCAATAAATATTAAAAATCAAACTATATATAAATAAGTTTGTTATAACTTAATTTCAGCTTAAATAATCGTAATAAATAACATATAGGGTAACTGACTTAATTTCGGCCACGCCTTAATTTCGGCCACCAATTTAGGGTGTTAGAAAATCGGCTTATTTTTAAAACACAAATGAACTAGCACAAAAGTAACTGGATTAATGTTGAATAAAGTATTTTTGCAAAAGTTTTTTATTTTTGTTATTTTACATTATCAACATTTTCATACAAAAAAGTGAATTTTTTTAATTTTCCTAATTTTGTTTTGTGTTTAAACTGCGTCAAATTTACAACGAAGCAATATATATCTTTAAAATATCTTCTATTTAAGGCTCAAAATTGTTAATTTTGATGTTTTGATATTTTCTTCAAAATCATTTTGCAATGCGTTTAACTAACTGTGCATTTTAAGATTCCGTTAATTTCGGCCACCTGAAAATTTAGGTAAAAGAACCTGCCGTTTTTTGCTGTCTTTAAATAAGATTGTAGTGTCGCACCTGCAGAATGCTGGGACTGTCGGGTCTCGGGACAGTCATGTCTGTCTTTCTTCCAGTGTGAACCAGCCCTTTAAAAAAACCAAGAAAACTGTGGGAAAAATGTACAAAAAACGCACAACGGAGTTACAAGTGATAACGCTTTTACACTGCAGCGGCAACTGATAAATAAATAAATAAATAAATAAATAATTTTATTCGCTTAAAGCTGGACAACACTAAAGCATTTTTATCATAATGCACTTAAATAAGCGTGCCTTTGTTAGTAATCATAATTCATTCTTAAAAAAGTAGTTGAATATCATACTGAAAAATGATTCTTCATCAATTGAACTTGTTAGGTACAGAGTTATAATTTTCATTTTCGGTTGAATATTACTCATGTATTTAATTGGTTCCATGATCCAAACTTCCAAATTCAAACAAAAAGTCTCTTAAATTTGATAAATTCATAGATCTTGCTGGAATTTAAGAAATAACCGCACAAGACATAAAAATAATAACATAATAGTGTGATAATAATAGTGATAGTGTTGTAATGATGTAAACGAACGTGAAATACTTCTCTCTCTGGTGTGAAACAGCCCTTGTAAGACGAATATCTGCCATTGATTAATTTTGGGTACTGTTTGTGTTTGTTGGGGGTGTTATTACTTAACCTCATGGTATCATTTACATGTAAGTTAAAACTGTAATCCTATCAAGCAAATAATTTTAATGAACACAAATTAGAAACATGAAATTTAATTGACAAATATTTCTAAAATTTTAGTATGCTTTAAATTTATTCCCCAAATTTTTCTAGTTTATTTAACTAAAATATTAATAAACATTATTTATATATAAATAGACGTAATGTGTGTGTTTCTGTGTGTCTGTCTGTCTGTGTGTTCCCTAATTCCTCCTTAGCCACCCAACGGATTAAGGTGAATGAGGTATCGTTGGAAATCTTATAGCCTAGGAAAAAAAGCCTAGAAAATCTTATAGCCTTATAGTCTTAAAGCCTGGAAATCTTAAAGCCTAGGAAAATCTTATAGCCTCGTAAGAGGGTCAAATTTTTTAAAAAACTTACATGTACATCTTTATACCGGGCAACGCGTTTTAACCGAAAGAGGACCCTATGGATTTTGGAACTTTAAAAAATTTTTGTCCAGGAAATGTTTTAAACTTATTGATAAAAGTAATTAGCCAATTTAAAGCCAGAATATCATGTTTTTTGGAAAAAATGAACATGGACATCTTTATACTGGACAAAGTTCTTTTCACTAAAGAACGGAATGACCTTTCTCCTTAACCACAAAAGGGATTGGGCTAAATGAGATATCACTGCAAAGATTACATTGGCCGGAAATTTAAAAGGGTTTTTGCTTTAAAAAGGCAAATGGCATGCAAAAGGTAATTCTGTGTATAAACCAATTAACTCAACTCATTATAACAATCTTATAAACAACCATTGTGCAATTGCTAATGATTTTAGTTGTAAAGTTTCAGAAGATGAAAAACTACATAAAAAACTACATAAAAACCAATGAAGTTTAGATTTATAGCTGGTGCAAACAAATCCAGTACAAAGTCTGTATCTATTTTACTAGGTAAAATCCTAAAGTTCTTCAAAATTTATTTTCACAATTATTGTAATTCACTTGTTGAAAAAATTGGTGTTACTAATTGGTCTATAGACAATAGCTTACAAGTAATTAATAAAATTGAAAATATTAAAAGCATTGATCATATTGTAACTGCAGATTTTAACACTTTATATACAAACTTGTCTCTTTATATACAAACTTGTCACATAAACAAACTTGTCACTTGTCAACTTGTCACTTATAAAACAAACTTGTCACTTTATATACAAACTTGACACAATGTTTAAATTAACTGATTTCCTCTTTAACAATGCCAAAAAGCAGTATCTGGCGGTAGGATATGATAAATGTTTTTATACTGATAACAACCTAGCATATGATAAAATAAATGTCTATTCAAAATGTGAAATAAAAATCTAATTAAGTTTGTCGTTAACAATACATATATTAAATTTTCTGGAATTATTTTTAAACAAATCTCTGGTATACCTATGGGAGGTAATGCTTCTCCTCAAATTGCGGATTTATCTCTGTCATTTATGGAATTTATATATCTCAAAAACAATCCACATCCTAGAATTATTACAAAAAATACAGTAAGATATATGGATGGTGTTGCTTGTTTTAACTGTCCAAATTTTCTTGAAATTTGTAAAAATATTTACCCAGATTCATTACCTCTTCAACAAACTAATAAATCCGTCAATACATGTGAGTATTAAGATTTACAAATAAAAACTAACAATGTTTATAGGTGTTTATAACAAAGCTGATGCTTTTCAGTTTAATGTTATCAGGTATGTACACAAATATAGCAATGTCTGTGATAATCTAGGAACTAATGTTTTCTATTCTCAATTGATTCGAATCGCACGAATATGTAATGAAAAAGAAAAATTCTTAGTAAAAATAAATGAATTGTTCCTTCAATTTTTAAATCTTAAGTATAAAAATAGTGAGTTATTGGACAAAATAAATAAATTTTACTTAAACTATAAACCACTTTTATCCAAACTTAATATATATAAAAAATCAGATTTAACCATAAATTATCTTTAATTATTTGCTTCTTTTCTAAATACATCAAACTATTCTATAACTATTAAAAATTTCAAGGTATGCTTTTGCATACCTTGTTGCACTATCCTGGTCTGTCTGTGGTTCGCCACGACGCCAGTTGCTTCTCCTGGAGTAGCTTAATGGCTACTGCAGGTTGCTTAACTGCTAATTTATTAGCAGCAAAACCTAAAATTTATTTCTTTTTTAAAATTAATTAAAGACAAATTCTATCAAGGTGAAAATAGATGAGTGGTAAATTAACCACTCGTTCTTTGAAAAATTATCACGTGCAGGCATGACGCACTAATAATAATTGTCTAGACCTGCGCCTATATAATTGTCTACATAACCGCTGAAAACTTTTTTTTTAATTTTTCTTGGTCCGGGGTTTATTGTTTATTTCTTCCTGGCGGAGAGCGGTTACGCCCTTAATTTCAACCTGGAAGACTTTAGCTTTAGTTTTAATTTTGCCTTTTATTGTTTGCATTTTCAAATCAATAATCACTATATTTCTTATTACTATTTTCAATCAACAATCGTTAAAAATGAATTATGCAAATTGACAACTAAATTACTAATTAAGGATTAATCCACCCTGTTTAATCCAAGCCAGTAACTTGTTCCTGTGTGTGTAAAACCAGCAAAACACGGATCGTAATGCATTACAAGATAATACTGTTTGTCTTATTTACACGCGTTTTAATTTTTTAGGAATTTTTTTATAAGGTTATTACTTTGACGTGTTTTTTTAATGTATTTTTTTTAAATGTATTTTTAATATTTTAATTGTCATTTTTCCATTTTTTTATTTTTTTATCTGTCTAATAATTTTAAAAATTTTTAATAAAAAGTTATATTTTTTAAAAAAAGCTTAATTTTTATTCAAATATTTTTGTATACAAACATTATTTTTCTCAAACCACTGCTTGTTTGTTCATTGCATGTATTAGAATAAACTTATAAAATAAGCATTTTGTATTTTGTGCTAATCTAATAACTGTTTTTATATTTGTTTAATAATGTAAAAATTGATACAAAAAATTATTAAATAACTTATTAGTTTATTCTAATTTGTAACATAAGTATAATAGCCCCCGCTGATGACATGCAACTATTATGCTTATTTGTACATTACGTGTTCGGGGAAGCACAGAAACACGTGATTTTTATATTTTTTGTTTTATTATTTTGTTTATTTGCAACTTTAGGTATGCTCAGCTAACTAACCTAACATTTTTTTGTTTGCTATTTAAATTAAAAAAAAAATTACATGAACATCTTTAGACTGGACAACGCGTTTTCACTAAAAGAGGGACCTATGGATTTTGAAAATTAAAAAAAAATTGTCTTCAAATTGGCTTAAACTTATTGATAAGAGTAATTAACTATTGTAAAGCCACAATATCATGTTTTTTGGAAAAATGAACATGGACATCTTTATGCTGGACAACGTTTTTTTACTAAAAGGAGGATGACCTTTCTCCTCAACCACAAAAGGAATTGAGCTAAATGAAATATCATTGCAAAGCCTAAAGGTTGGGAAATATGATAAAGTGTGTTGAAATAAAAAAATTTTTTATGGACATTCTTAGGCTGGACAGCGCATTTGCACAAAAAATGGACTTTGGAAGTTAAAAAATTTTTTGTCGTTGAATTGGCTTAAACTTAATGGTTAAAGAATTAGTCAATTAAAAGCCAGAATATTATGTTTTTTTGGAAAGATGAACATGAACATCTTTTTACTGAACAACGCATTTTCACCAAAAGGCTGATGGACCCTTCTCCCCAACCGCAGAAAAATTAAGTTAAATAAGGTATCATTGCAAAGCTTGCAATTTGGGGAATGTCATAAAAGAGGGTTAAAAGTTTAAAAAAACGTGGACATTTTTAATCTGGACAACACAATTTCACCAGAGAGGCCCCATAAATTTTAAAAGATAAATGTATTTCATTGCTAATTGTTGCTATTTTTATTGTTGTTTATTACCAATAGATTTTAGTAAATGGAAACCCAGCGTATCATTTTTTTGGAAGAAATCAACATTATAATGAACATTATTATGTTGGACAACGATTTTTTTTAAAGTTGGGATGGATGTTCCTCCTTAACTACAAAAAAGATTGGCCTAAATGAGATATCATTGAAAAGCTTCTCAGAAAGTGGGTTAAATTTAAAAAAAAAATAACATGGACGTATGTATGCTGTACAAACCATATTTACCAAAACGACGGAAAGAATCATCCTTGCTAACTACTAAACGAAGTGAGTTAAATAGATAGCATTACAAAGCTTACAATTCAGGGAATTATCATGAAAGGATTGAATTTCAAGAAATTAGCAAATTAATCTGAGAAATGCAGATATAATTATTTTCAGCCGTAAGGCTGACACGGGCTACTTGTACTTTAAATATTTTAAAATTGAAATAAATTTGAACCGACTGTAAAAAACAGAAAGCCGTTTAGCATAAAAGTTTTTATTGCTATTAAATACTTTTTGATATTATTAACAAAATTGCATCAACAAATAATCTTAAAAAAATTGATAAATATTTTTAGTGGGTATTTTAAGATTTATAAGTTGTGTACATGCTTCTATTCCAGCACACCGACCAGGATTTTTAGACGTACCAGCGTCATCACTACCTGTAACAGTTTTTCCATTACACTGATATGTCAAGATGCGAGGTGTACCTAAAAGCAAAAATGTAAAAATTGGTTTTAATCGAGATCTTTCAATCTCTAATCAGGGCTATATGACACTGATTAAAAAACAGATTAATTTGTATGTCAATCAATCTGCATTTATTTTTTCTGCTCAGCAAATTACGAATTACATGGGTAATTATTTAATACAAAACAACCAGAACTTTAAAAGCTATATGAAATCATTGAATTATTTTTAATTTATATCTTTTGAAGAACGGAAAGTATTTGTGAGATACATTAACTCTGGAGAGCCCTATCTATTTAATCAAGTTAAACGGTGCATTTTGAAAATCAAAAGCTCAGAGAAATTTTCTAAATAGGAAGAAAGAACAAAACCCAGTTGCCCTTTAGTAAATTCAAAAGCAAGTAAATTGCATAATAAAAAATCAAATTTTTTTAAATTTATAAAATTAAATTCAAGATCTCTTTTAAACTGTCTTGATGAATTTGAGCTTTTACTTTCTTCTGGTGCTGATATAAATTATGGTTCACCTGATGTAATATTTGTTCAGGAGACCTGGCTAAACAAATCTATTCCAAATCAACTAATAATTAAGAATTATGGTTACGATGTTGTGAGGAAAGATAGGCCAAAGAAAAGAGGTGGGGGTGTCCTACTTCTTATTAACACAACAATTAAATACAATGAAGCCTCACAATTAATGAAAATTTAGAAACAATAATTGTTGATCTTATTATTTAAAGTAACAAAATCCGTTTAATTAATGTTTACAGACCTCCTAATATTAACAAAAATATATAATATAACGAAAAATGTGCAACTCCTATATAAAAAAGTACAGAAAAGGTGGCCTTTATAATGAGCCTCTCCATTTAAATGACACTCTCCACTATAATGGCATAGTAGTCATTTTAATTCGGCCGGTTAAAATGGAGAGGAAGCCATTATAATAGCCATTTATTCATTTAATTTTACTTTATATATACTAGTGTAATATGAGTTTTACCGTGTTGGACAGAATTAAAAAACCAACACGGGAAAACTTGTGCGGGTGCGGCCCGGACAGTATTACACTTTTTTTTTTAAAGCTGAAGCGGGCCGGCCATGGATATTCCATATTACCGCCTACCACCCTATATCAGCACTGTTGTTGATGTAGAATGTTAGTCAAAGGCCCCACCCCTGTGAGTCAATAAACGGCTATTATAATAGCTTCCTCTCCAATTTAACTCGCCAAATTAAAATGGCCACTATGCCATTATAGTGGAGAGTGTCATTTAAATGGAGAGGCTCATTATAATGGCCTACGTTTCTGCACTTTTTTATATAGGAGTTGCACATTTTTCGGTATATTATATATTTTTGATATTAATACTAAGGAAGACTTACTAATGTTAGACTTTTTAAAGGTTTACATAAATAATCACACAGATACACCCATACTAGTAGGCGACTTGAACCTGCCAGGTATTAGGTGGGATTCTGACACATTGCTAAGCAACTCTCAAAATGAAACTAAATACTTTACAACATACATGGGCAAGTTGGTCCAGAGTGGGGGGGTTAAAATCCAAAAACGCTAAATAAATACCCATATCGTTTTTTGTCTGGAGTGCATTTTACCCATATCGTTTTTCGATTTAAAAAAAAATAGGTAAAAAACGCTAATTTTAGGTAAAAAAGGCCTTTTTATTGCATTTTTGAGCTTTTTACTGTTTAAAACATTCATTTTGACCTTAAAACTTAAGTTTGGAGGCAGTTAGAAGTCAATTTAAAGACATTTTTTCTTCATTATTCCAAAATTGGGGGGGGGTTAAATTTAAACCCCCCTTTTCAGAATTTGGGGGTGTTAACCCCCCCAACCCCCCCTGTGCCCATGTATGCTTTACAACGTTTATGACACTAGGGCTTTCTCAAATTGTTCCTGAACCATCTCGTGGTAAAAATTTTTTGGATATAGTACTTACAAACGACCCTGATATTTTCAATTAAGTAAAGCTTGCTAACTTCAGAAACTCAGATCATGCTGTAATCTGTTGCGAAATTATTTTATGCTTAAATGATGAAAATTGCCAGCACATATCAAACCTTATGGTACCTACCTGATTTGAAAAATGCTGATTATCAAAGTGTTGCTTTGTTTTTTTTTTCATCTCAAAACTGGGATCATAACTTTAAACAATTAAGTAAAGTCCAAGAATACTGGGATAAATTTATTAAAATAACTCCAGAAAGTATGGTTTTACATGTACCTTTTAAAAAAATATGAAATAAATAAAAAAAATGTCACTACCATCCTAAATACATATATAAACTCCAAAATAAAAAGAAAATATGTGGAAAACTAGACATAATAACATAAATTTTAAAAAATATTTCAAAAAAATACACAAAAAGTGTTAAAAAATTTAATTCAGATAAAGAAGAAGAAGTACTTAGATCCAACAATATTGGCCATTTTTATAAAAAAGAATTAAACCCAAAGATAAAATTCTTCCTATAAAATGCTGGAATTTTGCTACTGAAGATGTGCAAAAAGTAAAATTTTTGGGAAATATTTTAGCTGTTTTACTACAGATGACAAAAATCTCCCCTACTTTGAACCTTTAAGTAATATTAAACTTGAAAACATAAATTTTACTGTCAGAGACGTTTTAAAATTCCTCAAAAAGTTACCAAACAAATTGTCACGTACTCCTGATGGCATACCTGCACAATTTTTAAAACGTCTGGGTCTGGCTAAAGTCATTGCAGAACCGCTTTCAATAATTTTTAAAAGATCATTTAACAGCAGTGAAATACCACATAATTGGAAGACTGCCCTTACTACACCAGTTTAAAAAAAGTGTGCTAAATGTGAAAAAGATAATTACTGTCTAATTTCACTTACTTGTTATTGTTGTAAAATCATGGAACAAATAGTAAAAGTGAGCTTTCTATCTTTTTTGTAAACATATTATCTCAGTTTTAGCATGGTTTTAAAGATAAAAGTTCAACAATTACTCAACTTTTTGATTGTTATAACAATTGGACTACCGCTGTTAATGACAAAAAATCTGTTGATGTTCTTTGCAAAAGCTTTTGATTTGGTGTCACATCAAAAGCTTTTGTATAAATTAAATAAATATGGAATTTTTGAAAAGCTTTTAAAATGGATAGAAGCATTTTTAACTAACAGGGAAATGAAAATAGTAAAAAATGATACTATTTCTGATTCCTACCCAGTAAGCAGCTCGACTCGACATGGTTTTTAGGGTACCTACCCACTCAGACCTGAGCACTGCTTTCCCGGGGTTAAAACCGTGGGAAGTTATGAAATGGGGGGGCACGGGGGAGACTTTTTTGAAACCGGGGGGGCAATAAAACGGAAAGGGGAAGCAGGAGAGAAAGAGAAAAAACAGAATAAAAGGAGAAAAAAAGAGAGAAAAGAAAGGAAAAGGAAAAAAAGGGACAAAAAAAGCGAAAATAAGGTAAAAATAGGTCTAAAATGGCTTAAAAAAACATTGAAATAGGCTAAAACTGCAAAAAAATTGGCGACGATGGCGTCATACTAGGTCAAAAATGGCGTCATAATGTTAAGGGTAATTTTTTGATTTTTTTGGCGGGGGGGGGGGGCAATAAAACGGGGGGGGGGGGGGCATGTCCTCCAATATAACGGGGGGGGGGGGCATTTTCAGACCGTGCGCAGGTCTGCCTACCTATATGAAAAAAATCCGAGCTAG
>JASAMX010024121.1:0-26873 GCA_030248175.1 Microlaimidae sp. YZB2_3 | reverse complement strand
GGAAGCCTAGAAGTAATATCTAAAATAGCAGACATTAGAAACTCCAATAGTATGATTACTGCTGATTTTAATACTTTATATACAAGCCTACCTCATGCTGTTATAAAGGAAAATATCTTCAAACTCTTGGACATGCTGTTCAAAAATTCATACAAAGATTACTTAGCAGTAAACCTGATAACAAGAAAATGCTGGTTCACAAATGATCTCTCTTCAAAATATATTAACTTAAACAAAGCAGAAATAAAAAAATTGGTGGAATTCATAATTGAGAACGCCTATGTTAAATTTGCTAATTATATATTTAAACAAAAAAAGCGGAGTACCTATGGGAACCAACCGCAGTCCACTGTTAGCAGATCTTACTTTATCAATGCTTGAATTTCAGTTCATGACTGATCCAAAAAACAGATTTTTTTAAAGCAGCTTGATCATGTTCAACGCTACATGGATGATTTAATTGCTATAAACTGTCAGGACTTTATAAAAATTTGCAAACTTATATATCCACCTGAACTTCTATTAAATCAAACGACATTTTTACCAAACAAATGCCAATATTTGGATAATGATATAGAAATTACACAAGACAAAAAGATTAATACAAAGGTTATAATAAAACGATGACTTCACATTTAAAGTTATTAGATACATACTTTATGATAGTAATACAACTATCTCCATTGAATTAAACACTTTTTATTCCCAACTTATACGAATTAGAAGGATTTCTTTTAGTCAACCAGAAAATTTTTCTGAAAAAACAATACAGCTGTATCAAACATTTTTAAGTAGAAAATTTCCTAAACACAAACTTATTGCTAAACTCAAAAAGTTTACAATAATATACCGGCAAATACTATTAAACATTCTTTGTATATATAAATATCAGTTAAATATATATATATATATAAATATCAATATATATATATAAATGTACATAAATACTAAGCAGCTTTTAGGCTGCACTTTGAAGGTTAATTCCAGAAATACCATTTCCATATATATAATATAAATTTGTGTATTAAAAAACACTTGTGCACGCAGCCTTTGTGCTGCACCTGGTTTTTTACTAGGATGTACCATTGCGCGTTTTATGTTAGTTTCATCATATAAAATGTTTTTATAAAATTGTATAAGTAGCTTTTGTGCTGCACCTGGAATTTGTTTTCCAGGATGTACCATTTGCACATATAACGAAATTGTATATATTAACTTGTATATAAAGATGCCTGTGCAGGCAGCCTTGTGTTGCACCTGGTTTTTTACCAGGATGTACCATTGCGCGTGTTTTGCTAATATTGTCTTACTCTTACACAATGTAATTATTTTATCTGCACATTGTTTTAATTTGTTTGTTCTATATACAGTGTGTCGGCAGACTGTGTGCTGCACCTGGAACCTTTCCAGGATATACCATTTGCACATATACCAAATGTAATAAATAAAAAATTTTTGTTTAAAAATATCATGTACAAGCAGCCTTTGTGCTGCACCCAGTTTTCCTGGGACGTACCATTGCGTTATATTTGTTTAAAAAATTTTTTTAAAAATAATAGTATAAAAAAATTTGCAATTTGTTTGTTATTAACGCTTTACCACAACATACAACTGTTAACTTTGGCATCAAAATTCGAGTCTATTCAAGGTTAATCCTAGATGTAGTACACCACATACAGAAATGGCATGATAATAGTTCTGCAATCCTGTTCAGATGCAGGTGTTACCTCTTCTATACAAAGAATCAACATTTAGGATTACATAATACTAATTAGTTCCTTTGTCTAAGAAAAGTATATATACACAAGAAATTCCTGCCATATCATTGTATTACTGCTGAATTTTTACATAATTGTATGTATATTCTGTGTATTTGTTATAAAAACACCACCTATTATGGCGCAAGACCAGGTAGGTGTTTTATTAGATTAATGTATTTATGTATGATAGTTGGCATTGTTTTTTTTGCTTTTCAGATTATCAGGAATTAGTACTTGCTCTTGTCCTGATATTTTACTGATGAGTGCAAGTCAGGAGGCGTCTAAAATTCACGCACAAAACGCCAAGGGCAGTTGGGTCAGATGGATCATGGGATTAAATTTAAATTTTCTTAATCTATCTGATTTGACAAGGCTCTTCTACTGAACAAGTACTGATATCCAGAAAATCAACACCACGCTATGTACATATGGTTGTACAAAAGTTCTAGCTGTTCTGCTTGCTTACAGGCTTTGCTTTATATGATAGCTCACTCTGAAGCAAGCAGCAGCAAAGAACTTACTTCATCGATCATGGCCATGAACAAATGGTTTGAATATGCAAAGTTAGCATGGTTATTTAAAGATGCTTAAACTTTCCATGTTCATTCTTGATGTTCTAATTGAAGAAGATCAACTGCTTTATATTTCTTTTTTAGCTCTTCAAAATTATGAACAAACGGATGTAAATATATTGAGACAATGCACTTGATTTTAAATGTGCCTTGCTTTATAGATTTTGCTCCTTTCTTTATGCCTTCCCCTCGCCATAAAATAAGATTGAATACGCCATGATAATAGCTAGCTTCCATAGATAAACATGTCTCAAACTTTAAAAAGTTTTTTGGTTTAAAAATACAGTTTCAAAAACAGTTTAATAGATAAGAAATAGTATAGACTAGTTCTGAATAAGGGTTTTTTAGTGTAGGAAAAGGGTACCATGACAACTAGCGCCAATCATATGTAAAGGGAAAATTGAGAAACAGCAAGCGACTAGTACATTTTACTGTTTAAAATATTTCAAATATTTATTGGTTTAAAATCTCGACCCATTCGCTTCAAAATTTATTAAATACTTTTTAAATATTGCAAAAGTAAAAGCAGTTTTTGGGGAGTTTTAGTTTTTTGCCGCTTCGTAGGTACAGCGCTGCTGGCGCGCTTGTTTCCCAGTTTTTTAATGTTTCAATTACAGAAAATGCTTAATTTAAAAGTTTGGAATGGACTTTTTAAAATTAATTTTTAAATTTTGAATAGTTTAACAAGCAAAACATTAAGAAAAACTATGTAGGTTTAAAATTAGTTTAAAAGCACAAATTTCATCTTTATTTTTACTAATTCAAAATCACTGTTCAGGTTAATACTATTTTAGTGGTGATTTTAAACTATTGTGACGTTTAATTAAAAAACAAATATTTATTTAGCACAAACTGATATATTACTGCACTTCAACGTAGTGAAACATATCATCGTGTAGCAATTTTTATGAAGTATAGGTTTAAACTTAAGAAACTAAGAAAGCTAAGATTTTTTCAAATTTTATTTTTTTCTTTTTGTACCCTCTCTCGTACAGTAAAAGACGCTTATTCCGAACTAGTCTATATATTTCGCCTTAGGTTCAATATCTTTTTGACCAAATATTCACAAAAACAAAAATACATTACAAGCACAATATAATAGAGATTATAAAAAACGCAACACGATAATAAGCTTAAGATAACGCATAAGCAAAAATGTCTCAAACTTTAAAAAAAGTTTTTTGGTTTTAAAAATACAGTTATTAAAGACAGTTTAATAGATAAGAAATACTATACTATATGTCCAATTGATATTTCAAAATCATGTTAATATTTGTACATCATATAAAGTATTTCTGATAAACTAAATTTATTTAAATAAATATATTTATTTATTTAAACTAAATAAATTTATCTCTATTGGTTTGATAATTAACATTTTTTACTTTTGATTTCTGTTTGTTTATTTTCTAGCAGTTCTTTTATAATTCGTTTTGCAATTGTTATTTTTTTATTATAAAAAATGTAGTTTTTATTCCACTGATTTCAAAGACAAAAGTAAAAGTTTATTTCGTGTATAAAATTCTACAACAGCTATGTAGAAAATCATATCTTTTAACCTTTCCAAAACAGCGCGGGGGTCAAAAGGAAGTAAATAATTAATTATCTATTATTTAAAAAGAAAGTGAATTAGTGAAATTAATTAATTGAACTTCAAAACACGCCCGCCTTAAAAGCGGCTTAGCGCATTTTAGTTTAAAAGCTTTAACCTTAATTCAAAAAAAAATCTAAATTTAGAAACAATTTTTCTACTTAATTTGCGAGGGAAGTTCAAATTTATTAATTGCTACTGGAACAGAGGTTAAAATATTTATTTGCAGTATAAAACCTACGATCCAAACGTAAATTATCCTCTAATAACTAAAACAAAAAATATATTTTGTTAAAAAAAAAATGGTAAGTAATCAAATGGTAAGTGAAAAGCAATGAAATTCATAAAAATCAAAAAGAAAAAAGTTTGGTTTTTTTTCTCGTGTTCCCAATTGTCAAAGAAACGAGAAACTGTCTGTACTAACAAATCAAACTTGTTAACGCTGTTTTTTAAATCAATTACATAAAAATAATGTTACTTAAAGGTATATCTTGTGTACAGAGTAGCCATAATGTTGAGTCTACGTTCAAGCATAAAATTTTTAAAACATTTTTGTAAAAAAAATATGTTTATAGTATATAACAAAATTATTTTTGTATATTATTTTATAATTGTGCGTTTATTTTATGCTTAACTTTATTTTACTATATTGCCTTTATTTTTATACCTTAGTGAATTCATTGCTTTTTACTTACCATTTATTGTAACTTTAATCTTTTTCTAACAAAACAGTTTTGTAGTTCAGATGTTTTAACAGAAGATGATCCAAGGACGGGTCGAAAGCTTTTATGATAAAATTAAACGTTTTAGCCTTTGTTGCTGTAGCAAATAATAGATTTATATTTCCCCTGTAAATCAATTGCTCCTAATTTGTTTAGGATACCCGTCTTTAAACTAAATTAATATTTTTATAATTTCTTTTCTTCAAAAGTGGGATTTTTATTGTTTTCTTGACAAAGAACTCATAAAGTTCATCTTAAAGTTTAATCTCAGATTTCGACGCGCAATACATACCACAAGAAAGAGTAGTAAAGCCAAAAATATATAACATATTATGTTGTATATTTTTGGTAAAACTGTAGTTATGCAAAAATATAATATAAATGCGGACGTTCATTTTACATACAGCATTGTACAATCAAGCAATTTCATGCAGTATATACAATCAAGACATATACATAGTCTAATACAGTATATACAATCAAAACAATATAACACAAAAGTTTTCGGAATAAGTTTTGACAGAAATTTTGACTTAAAAAAATTACACTGTTACAAAATGCTGCGCAATGAAACTATCGAAACGCGATAATTATTACAGAATTTTACTCAAAAATGTCCTGTAAACCCAGACATTTTTTTGATATAGTGAAAAATATAAGTGAAAAGTATGTAAAATCTTTCATACGTAAGAAAACAACGTCAAAAAAAAAACAGATGAAAAATATCGACCAATCGCCTTTAGCGGATAAAACTCGTTAGTAAAGATCAAATAATAAATTAATTCCAAGTAGATCTCACACAAATAACTATTAAAATGGCAAGTTAGTTCTGTTTGTTACATTTAAAACAAAAACATATGAAATGTGAAATATTTAAGGAAAAATTGATCATTTATAAAATTTTTAAAAAAGCTGTATTTGGTGTTGTGTTGTAAAAAGTATTGATTTTCCAATATTTCAATAAAAGAAAGTTTGAAAATTTTTTAAGTAAAGTGTGTAGGAGTAAAAGTAATTTGCGATTATTTTTGAAAAAGAAACAGCAGAGAACGCCAAAAAAGTATTAGTTTTGGTTGACAAAATATCAAAGCAGACATATGAAAACTTATAATTTTATGTTTATTTGATGAGACAAACAAAAATAAATTATCTGCTCGAACACAATGAAACTGTGCATGAAGTTGAGAAATTACCGGTTCATAATTTTGTTTGCGAAAAGTTATACACAAATAAATCAGCGTTGGTAAAAATTACAATGTTATTTGTAAAATTTAAAAAAAAACACTATTGTTTATAAAGCCTCTTTTTCTCATACATTCCAGTTGTCGATAGTGGTTAGAGTCTAGGACTTGCATGGAAAGGTCTAAAGTTCGATTCCTTCGGTGGACAATTTTTTTCAATTTTTCCAGAACAGTTTGTAAAATTTACAAAGAAACTTCTTGTCCCATTAGAAAGTCACGTTTTTGTAAAATATACAAATGTTTTAGTAAAAAAAGTGCAAACAAGGTTAAGAGAGCGCAATGCGCGCAACTTGCTCACAATTCTTAAAACTTGCTTGAGTTTGTGAATTTAAAAGAATTTCAAAAATGTGTTTTAGCAAAAAAAATTCAGGTGTTTTGTACGGAATGAACAATATCTCAAAGTTTCCGCTTTTTTGAGTCCATTATTTGTAACTTAACATTTTATGCCTATTGAGCAATTTTTCAAGCACAGAATTACTAAAAAACATGCCATTTTGGGAGGAATATATCTTCTGAACCGTTAAATATATTTTGACGGAAACAATTTTGTAGGGTATTGTAGGCAGACAAAATCATTACAATCAAAGACTGAACATTTGACTCTGCACCGCACCTTTAATTCATTGATTTTAGTTAGTGACCCGTTGCAATATATATTTTTAATATGACCTGAATGTTTTTTAAAGAGCTAAGATAAACTAAATCGTTTTAACAATTGGTATTTTAGTGATATTATTTTAGAAATAGATGTATTATTTAGTTACAAATTCTTTAGAAATAATTTAATGCCCTAACTGCGGTTTCTCAAATGATGCTAAGGTTACAGGTGCTAAGATGCTAAGGTGCTAAGATGCTAAGGTGCTAAGGTTAAGGCTAAATTACAAAAGAAAACAACTGTCTTTTAAGGTTTTTTAATGATTTAAGAACTAGTTTAAATTGGTTCTTAAATCTTAATAAAAACCAAGAACAAAGTTATGGAAGACGGTAGCAAGAAGATGTTCTTTAGATACACAGATAAAGGTGATCCGTTTTTATTCGATGCTATATCGAAATCTGAAATTAAGGTATCGGATTCTGAATAGATAAATAAGCGAGCCAATTGCAAGTTTAGTAATAATCCGTTGATACAATTTTTATATTTTAACGCGCGTAGTGTTAAAAGTTCCTTACATGAATTTGATGCCTTGATTTCTGGACGTAACACCAATTTTGGCATCATTGATATAGTAATGGTCACAAAAACGTGGTTTAACCATAGTGTTACAAATAAAATGATAAATAATAAAGGGTTATTAAATGTCTATCGTAAAGACAGGGAAAACCAAGACAAAGCCGGGATTTGCATGTTAAGTAATTTAAGTTTTGACGGAATTCAACTGATAATACCATAAATTTATTCTCATATTGAAATTATTGCAGTTGCTATTTTTAGCTTTAAAAACAAGCAAAAATTAAAACTATTTGTTTATATAGAAAGCCTTAGACTATACGAGAAACTGATGAAATGATTTTCCAATTGTTACGTGATATAGTGGAAGACTTTCGTGGATCTATAATTCTTACTGGAGATTTCAATCTGCCAGGAATTAACTGACATGATTCTGTACTTATTTCTAATAATCAAAACGAAAAAGAATGGCGCATTGTTTCTAATGTCGCAGATTGTAGAAGAACCTGCTAGAAATAAAAATTTCTGGATTTAGTTTTTGTAAACGATCCTGAAATTGTCTCCCAATCAAAGGTTCTTCCTGGATTTTCTAGGTCTGATCATGATTCTGTTCAGCTCTCTATAAATACAAATGTTTTTTGTAATTAATCTAATATCTTAAATGAGAATCAATACGTTCCAGATTTTTAAAAAGGTGATTATGAAATGCTTTCTCTTTTTCTAATCACGGTAGATTGGGACAACCTTTTTGCCTTTTGTGATAACACCGAAGAACACTGGCAGTGCTTTAAAGATACTTCGTTTGAAGGAATTAGGCGACATGTTCCACTTAAGAAAGTAAACAAAATTCTCAATTTAAATAAATTTCCTTTAAATTTAGTTAGACTACAAAATAAAAAGCGTAAAATGTGGCATAAATGCAAAAACACTTCAAATAAATCAGAATACAAATCTCTCTGAAAGGAATACAGTCAATTAGTAAAATTATATTATCAAAACAAAGAAGAGAGAATATTACAATCAAAAAACATTAGGAATTTTTACAAGTTTGTTAATGATAAAATTAAAACTAGGGAAAATATACTTCCCCTTTCTGATGAAAATGGTTTGATTGTTACAGATGATAGAAAAGAGACTGAAATTTTTGCTTCTTATTTTAGCTCGGTTTTTACTATTGACGATGGCAATTTACCAGCTTTTCGTCCGCAAAACATTGGAGATATATCTTTTACCGTAAAAAATTTAATTAATGCAATTAACTTCCAAACAAAATGTCAACGATTCCTGACGGCTTTCCTGCTTATTTTTTCAAACGTTTAACAGCTGTAATAGCACATCCTCTCTCCAAAACTTTTCAGCTGTCATTTGAATCAGGATATTTAACAAAAGATTGGAAATTTGCTATTGTTATACCTCCTTATAAAAAAGGCTCTAAAACTGAACAAAAAAACTATCGTCCAATTTCGCTGACTTCTTTTGGTTGTAAGCTTATGAAGCGACTAGTTAAGGATAAACTCTCAGCCTTTTTTTTAAATATTTTGTCCAGGTGCCAACATGGCTTTAAGGCTATTAGTTCAACCATACAATGTAACTCAGTTACTTGAAACAATAAATGATTGGACAATTTCAATTAAAAACAAAAAGCAAATTATAATGTCATCTATTTAGATTTTGCTAAAGCCTTCGATACCATTTCGCATCAAAAACTTTTATATAAACTAGAACAATTTGGGGTAACTGGAAGATTCTTAAAATGGATTGAATCGTTTTTAACTGGTAGAAATCTTAAGGTTTCGCTAAACAATCAACAATCAACAATCCTCCTCATATGATGTTACCAGCTCAGTTCCGCAAGGTTCTGTTTTAGGACCGTTTTTATTTCTAATTTATATTAATGATATAGTTGACTGCGTTAAATATTCTAAGATTAAATTGTTTGCGGATGACGCCAAACTTTATCTTGATTTCTCAGTGGATGATGCGGCAGAAAATCGACTACAAGGAAGATTTAAATCGAATCCACTGGTCAAAAAAGTGGCAGTTACAGTTGGCGGAAAACAAATGCAAAGTGTTGTGTCTTGGGAATAAGGTACTTGACAACTCTTTTGCTTATGCTGAAAAAAGATTAATTAAAGATTTAGGGGTGTTTGTATCCAATAACTTAAAATTTTCTCATCATTGCGAAATAGTAACAAAAAAGCATTAAAAATAACTTCACTAATATTTAGAACATTTAATTCTAATTTCATAAAAAACTTTTTTCGTGCTTTAAGTTTTACGTAAGGCCTGTCGTTGAATATGCTAGTGTTGTTTGGAGTCCTTATTTAAATAAAGATATAGAAGTTATTGAACGCGTCCAACAAAACTTCACTAGACGGTTATACAAACGTTGTAATTTAATTTATGCTTCTTATGAACAACGACTAACATATTTAAAGCTGCAAAAATTAAGCGAGCGACGCACGATCAGTGATCTATCTGAATGTTACAAAGTTCTTTATTTTAAAACCAATATTAACCCAAATGATTTTTTTTCCATTAAACCATTACTCCACGAGGAGTCATTTCTTAAAGTTAAAGGTTCAAAAATCTAGGAAAAACTGCCGTAAATTCTTTTTTTGTAATAGAGTTGTTTCCCAATGGAACTGTCTTTCTGAAAATCAAGTTACCGCTTTTACACTAAAACACTTTAAAGATAGCTTTAAGAATGGTCCTTTTAAGAGCTTATTTATTCATAAGTTTTAGGACCATTATCTAGTAAACCACGAGTTTGTGACTGAATAGTGTCCGTGATTAGTTCGCCTTGGCAATGCAATGCATTTTGTTTTGTTTTTCTTATCAATTGTTTCCTAGAATAAATGATTTGATATGATTTGATAAAACTCACATTCACAATTTATACATAATAACCATAGAATATTAAGAATTTTAGGGAATTTGAAAAAAAACGTTTGGAAACATAAATTATTATAAAAAAATAACGAATGTAATATATGGAATGTTTGTTGTCATGAAATTTTATATAAAATAAAAATTATGCTGACAGTTTTTTGGGTGACGCAACACTCACTTGTTGTCATTTATACAGGTTAGAAAGATAATTTTCTTTTATTTACTACTATTTGCACAAAACTTACGCATATTCTATGTCATAAATTGGTTCATGCACGCATTTGTGGTTTCTTTATTATGTTTTCTCTAGGTATTGAAGGTGTTTTCATTTGACAGCGGCGCAAATAATTAATTACTAAAAATAAATTGTCACAATGAAACCTACACTGAAATAAGCATAGTATTGCATTGTAAGAGCCATCTAGAAATAGCTTATTTTGCATATCAGTTAAAAATAAGCGAATTTTAGCCTTCTAAAAACTATAAAAATTTGGAAATTTTTGGCATCAAGCGAAAAAAAAGTTTTGGTGTATCACCCGCGTTAACAATTTTTTCATTCGCTCAAATAATCACAAAAAATTTATTTGTTTGATAGTAGAAGTACAAACTAATAAAATTTTAAATTTAAAAAAAAAGCATTTTAATTCTTCAGTTTGTTATTATAAATGTACAGAAGAATAAATAAAAAATTCGGTAAAAAATAACATTAATGTGTAGAATATAGAAAAACTTTTTCCCACCTTCTCAGCTTTACAGAAGTACTTCTATTTCTCTGATCCTTCAAGCCACACAGATATTGCCGTTCAAAGACAAAGTGCACCAAAAAACCTAATTTTATTTTACCAAAAAAACGAGTTTTTACATTAAAATTTGCATTATATAACTTACAAAAAACACAATTCAACGTTTTTAAAAATTTTGATTTGAAAAATACAAAAAATAACGTCAATTTTCGGGGATCAATTGCTACTTAACTTAAAAAAACACGCGCAAAACTGATGTTAATGTGTTTTAAATGTCACCAGATTAAAAGTTGCAAAAATAATATAAAAATGGGCTGAGTTTTCAACCACCTTTAGCTGACGCAAAAAATAGGTGATGTACGTTAAAAGTCAAAGTTAGTGTTAAAACACCAAAGTTAGTGTAAAAATAACATGGGTTGATAGACTGCACTTTTATGTTAAATTAACAAATAAAAAATATTCTAAAATTTCAGCAAATAATTTTAGTTCTTTTAATAAGCGGGGTTTTTTGCAATTCTTCACGAGTAAAATTGGTTTTAAAAAATACCTCGTTTTTTTGGTATTTCAAAAATTTTAAAATTTTTTAATCTGTGCGTATCGAGATATTGCTATTCAAAAGTAAAAATATATACCAAGTTTGCAATAGATAATTTGAATGGAATAAATTTATACGTTTGAAAACTTTGATATAGCTTCTCCTAATGTGGACCGCTTATAATTCCCAAAAATTGTGTTAATTTGATACATGGAAAATATCTAATGCCACACATTTTAAATTGGTCATTTCCCCATACGAACTTACAAAGTAAACCAGATATAATTTAACCATAGAAGCGTTTTTTTAATTTAAAAAATTGTCCTTTTCTAGATTGAAATGCTAAAAATAAAAAAAATAATAAAATAAAAACGCATTTTAAACAGCCAAAATCGGACGTTTTGATTTGGTCCTTCAGACACTTTAAACGAAGTCCTATTCTTATTTGTATTTGTATTTTTATTTTTTATTCATCCAGCAGGTCTTATTTATACACTATGACATGTTGTGAACGGATTAAAATTTAAAAACCTAGATTTCTGGCTTGGGTTCTGGCCAATTTCAAATTTTAAACCGAAAAATAATTTTAAAAAATGGTCCCTCTCTAAACAAAAATCATAACTTTCCACATAAAACTTGATTATATTCCGTCAAAAGATATTTCAAAAAAGGCCCCGGTAAATCATTTAATAGTTTTAAAGAACAATTAAGTTTTTCTTTATTTTTTTTAAGTATTTTATTGTTTTTTTTCTGATTTCTATTTTATACTCTGTTTTGATTTGCAGGTCATAATATGCAAATTAACTGCCATGTATTGCTTTAATTTGTTTTACATAATAATAAATTGCAAAACTGTTTTTAATTAAAAAACCTTGGAAACAACAAAATTTTGAGCTCAAAAGCACAGTTATCATATAGATATTATCAAGACAATGAACACGTTTTTTGGCAAAGAAGTATACTCATGACAAAAAGAAGCCTCTCTCTTCTTCTTAAAAACCAAAACAGGACACAGCGTAAAAAAATAATCAAACAACAAATAAAAATAACGTGAACAACTAACATTTTAATAAACTAAAAACAAAATATTTACCTCTATTTGTAATCCAAACGAGGGATTTTAAAATAACGTGCAGCAAAAACTTGAACTCCTCAGTAGAACATTTTTAAACACTTCGTACCTCAGGGAGTTAAACTCTGTGCACACGCTTGTCGGTGTTGCCATTTTTTATAGTTTGGTATATTTAATTTGCTCTGTTGCTTTCGCGAGAATATTTTTTTTAAAATTCTATTTCCTTATTTTGGGAAAAATAGTACCTTATTTTATTCAAAACAAAAATAAACCGAAATTCGCCTGATATCAATGTAGAACATTAAAAAAGGTAAATGTAACTTAAAATAACATTTTATTTTATGGTTCTAAACAATTTAAATTGTTAACAACTAACGAAATACAACCGATTTCGGTGAAAAATATTATAAAAATGAATTGTGTGTGTAAAATATGTACTTTACATATCTCTGAAATGAAATGGTTTTTTCCCTTGATTTTCAGGGAAAACCATTAATTAGTTTAAGGATTTTAATTAATACATTTTGAATTTTGACTTAGTTCTTTTCAAATTGATTATTTATTTGTAAATGGAAAAAAACTATAAAGTGCTTTATGTAGGGTAACTGACTTAATTTCGGCCACCTTTTTTTATATTTTTGAATAAGTTTTTTCTATCTTTTTCAATCAAGCCAAAACTTGGCCTAAAAATCAAACAATAGCTATATTTGTTATTCCAGTGCAAAATTTGAATATTTCTGTTACACTTAAAACTCAGTGAAGGTTTAAACTTTTTTTTAAAAATGGCCGAAGTTAAGGCGCGTACCATCTATTTCGGCCACCTACAAAAAACCGGCCATAACTATTGCTTAAACGAACAATAAAAATTTCTAAAGGTTGCAAATTTACCCTTAGGTATTGTTCTTGGTACGCATAACTTAATTTTTCCCGTTTGCGAACTTTAATAGTTATTAGCAAGACTTTAAATAATTATGTCAAAACCTTAAAAAAACAAGTTTTAATAACTTGTATTTTTTGTTCAATTTTTATTTTTGGCTTAAAAAACGTCAAAACAAAGTCAAACGAGCAAAAAAATTCTTTATAAATACGGTAGTACAATGATATTTAAAAACAGCAAAAAACGACAGGTTCTTTCATTTACATTTTAAGGTGGCCGAAATTAACGGAATCTTAAAATGCGCAGTTAGTTAAACGCATTGCAAAATAATTTTGAAGAAAATATCAAAACATGAAAATTAACAACTTTGAGCCTTAAATAGAAGATATTTTAAGGTTATATATTGCTTCGTTCTAAATTTGACGCCGTTTAAACACAAAGCAAAAATTATGAAAATCATAAAAAATTCACTTTTTTTATGAAAATGTGGATAATGTAGAATAATAAAAATAAAAAAACTTTTGCAAAAACACTTTATTCAACATTAATCCAGTTACTTTTGTGCTAGTTCTTTTGTGTTTTTAAAATAAGCCAATTTTCTAACACCCTAAACTGGTGGCCGAAATTAAGGCGCGGTCGAAATTAAGCCAGTTACCCTACTGGTAATTTTTACTATAACTAAAAACTTCATTCATTTGTAAAATTCATTAATAACTTTGTAATTTTAATGAAAATAGCCCATTAATTGTTGTTTTTTTACAAAATCTTCCGCATAAGCTAAAACTACTAAATTTATCAAGATTGCAATGCTATTAAGTGTGTTTAGAGAATAGCAAAAGTAAAATTAATGAAATGTTTTTATTAGTTTAAAATGCCCAAGTATGTTTCTGGTAATCTAAGTAATCTTCTTTTCCAATGTTTTTGAATGATAAAAATTAATAAAAAAATAATAATTTAGTTGGCAAGCTTTTAAACAGCTGATATTAAAAAATTTTTTTTTAGCACGTCAGCAATAATTTAATTTCGTCAAATCCGTAGGAGAACTCACGCTAATCTTTGGAATCGTTCCACACGACGCAGAATGTACACGTTAGCTTAGAAATTAAAGGGTTATTGATATGAATAGGGACATCAAGAACAAATGAAAAAGTTAAGGTGGATTAAAAATTCTAGTGAAAGGCAAGAAGATTTAAATTATGGGGTTGGTGGACAGTCGAAAGTTAAGATTTTTTCTAACTTTTGAAATTTTCTGTTGAACTAGAAGAAAAGTTTTAATCCCAAATTTTAGAAAGTTTAAAGAAATTCCCGCTAGTAAAGTTTTGATTTTAGTAGAAGAGGTCATCTCGGAGCCTTGCTGGTGGCTCTGTTGTTAAAATTCTCCGCAAAAATAAATTAACCCCCAAGTTTTGTTTTAAAAAATAATAAATTTTAAGGTATGTGTACCATTTTTTTATCTAAACTTTTTTTCCTTTTTTTCTTGTAATTATCAAAGTTAATCTCAAAAATCATGCCAATTCAAACTTAATTATCTCTTCGATTTTTTACGCAATTTTTGGATCAGAACGACAGCACTTTACCTTGTCATTACATATTATTAAACAAGACGAATCCATTTTTGAACACACCAAACTAGTTTTCTTAAGATAGACTTTTTGTCAACGGACTTATTGTTATGGAAAAGTAGGCCATTATAATGAGCCTCTCCATTTAAATGACACTCTCCATAACAATGGCATAGTAGCCATTTTAATGCGGGAAAATATGCTGTTCGCCTACGTCACTTTACACTAAATGCGCGCGCATCCCCCAAATGAAATAAAATTTTTTTATTAATCCGCCAACATTTGTGCAGAATAACCTAGGCGAACAGCATATTTTCCCGCATTAAAATCGCTACTATGCCATTATTATGAAGTGTGTCATTATAATGGCCGACTTTTCCGTACTTTTTTATATAGGAGTTGCATATTTTTCGTTATATTATATATTTTTGCTAAAAGTAGAATTTAACCGGTCATTTAAACGAGAAAAGCTGCTGCGTCTCGCTGTATCCCTAAAAAATCG
Organism: Microlaimidae sp. YZB2_3; assembly: GCA_030248175.1. Classification (NCBI taxonomy): domain Eukaryota; kingdom Metazoa; phylum Nematoda; class Chromadorea; order Desmodorida; family Microlaimidae; species Microlaimidae sp. YZB2_3. Next base: position 11,639 of record JASAMX010024121.1, on the reverse strand, counting down.
TCGTTACTACGGCAAAATGAGCCACAGTTTGTATAAAATATGTGTGTCTGTGACTCATTTTAAATTTAAAACAGGACACTTTTAACTACAGAATAAGTCACAGTCACGTGTTTTTTATAATGACAGTGGCTAATTTTCCCGTAAAAACGACGAAATAGTTGAGATTTTCAAAGAATAGTTATTTGTCCAAGTTTTACTGGAAATGAACAAAAGCTTAGCCATTATATTCACCGCGAGCTACACAACAGACTACTTAATAAGGAACAGGTTCTCCTCATAAGAAGAACGCCATATCTAGAATCCTGGAAAATTTCAATAAGACAAAATTCATGTGCAGTTCAAGCTGACGGGACCTCCAACACCAAAGGCTGCAAACCAGAAAAGAATTCCAGAAACGTTGAATCACGTCGTTCCAATAAAATCCAGTTTCAATCTAAAAAATGACTCTCTGCGACGAGTCTAGATTGCGTTTTGATTAACGCTAGGAGTTTAAAACACAAATTTTACTTATTGAAAGCTTTGCTGACAATGTTAACATATAATATTCTACACGTAACAGAATCATAGTTAAATGAATCAATATCAAATGCTATGCTAGTTGTAGATACTAATTATAACCTTCACCGAAAACATGGGACTGGGAAAAAGGGGGTGGAGCAATAGTTTTTACTAACAAGTTTTTAAAAATAGCTGAAATAAGTATTCCAGATAGATTTTCATCTTTAGAACCTGTTGCATTTGATATTTTTAATAGCCACCATAAGCAAAGTATAGTATGCTTGTATAGAACTATCAATCCTCACATTTCAGCTGAAGGCGAAGTATATTATACAAAAAATTGTGTGGATTTTATATCATTTTGTTGTGCGTTAGATCACCCGATTTTAATGGCAGGGGATTTTAATTTCTCCAATATTATGTGGAATGTGTCTTCTGTCAGACCGGGATCAGACAAAAACCACGAAATATTTTCAAATTCTTGCTTGAAAAGTGGGCTTACTTAAAACGTAAATTTTCCAACACGTAAAGCGGGAACTTATCTTATCTTATCTTATCGTATCCAACACGTAAATTTTGCTGCCTTCTACAACCTGCCTCCTATCTGCTTCTACCCTGCTCCTACCTGTCTCCAACGCAGTTTTAGCTGCCTCCTACCTGCCTCCTTACCTGTATATGCTTCAACATAGGAAGCAGGGGCACCTGCCTCCTACCTGCCTCTGAGGCAGTTTTACCTGCCTCCACCCTGCTTCTAGCTGCCTCCGAGGTGGGTTTACCTGCCTCCTATTTGTCTCCAGTCTTCCCGAGGCAGATTCAAGAGCCATCCTTACCGGGTTAATTTTAAAACTGAAATGCCAAACACCAAAATTAAATATTTTAAAACTTACAAAAAAGCTGACTTTAATGCAATCAACAATTATTTATGCAAAATTGACTGGTCATTAATCATCCAGCGAAGTCCCAATCCTAAAGAACTTTGTGCGGCTATATGCAAAATTCTAGAATTTTGTATATAGAAATTTGTGCCTCTTAGCAAACAACAAACATCAAAATTCCACTACCCACCATCAATTAAACGGCTCATTATCAGAGAAAAAACATTTGTATAAACTAAGAAAAAACCATATAGGCAAATATCTGTGTTAAAAATGTTAAAAGCTATATAACCAACAAGTTAAAGGATTTCATGACCGAAATGAATTAAAGATAGTAAACAGTAGAAATGTTAAAAGTTTTTATGCTATGCAAGCAAAAATCTTAGTCTTTCAATGGAAATCCTTATCCCTAAAAATTTCAGAGAATATTTTTGCAAAAAATGATGACGAAAAAAGTTTAATATTTCTCCAGCAATTTAGTGATGTGTATACTGATGATGACATGCTAAACCCTGACTTCAAAACAATAGTACCTAACAATGTAGATTTAAATACTGTTGAGTTTCCAATTATTAAAGTACTAAAAAAGTTACAAAAACTTCCAACAAAAAGCTCAAAATCTCTCGAAGGTATTCTTTCAATTTATTAGAACAATGTTGCTATTAATGTAGCATAACTTTTAGCCATTTTTTTGAAAATAAATAAAAAAATTTGATTCTGCCTCATTACTGGAAACAAGCTATAGTGATAGCAAATTACAAAAAGGGTTTTGCTTTGTCATCTTGAAAACTACCGACCCATAAGCTTAACTAGTGCAGTCTGCAAAGTCATGGAATCGATTATAGCTAAAAGCATTTTAAAATATTTGTATTTGCATAAGCTATTAACTAAAGAACAATTTGGTTTTTTGTCAAAACGTTTAACAGGATTACAACTCCTTAAAGGCTGGTTCACATCGAAGGATAACAGATAGCGGATAGTGGATATCGAATAGTGGATAGCGGATAGCCGATAACAGGTTCAGACCGAATTGAAAATGGCCTTGATAGCGGATAGGGGATAGCGGATAACACACTCACACTGGAATTGCTTCGAATAGCAGATAGCGAATAGCGGATAACAGGTTCAGACCGGATTGAAAATGGCCTTGATAGCGGATAGCGGATAGCGGATAACAGGTTCACACTGGAATTGCTTCGGATAGCTGATAGCGAATAGCGGATATAGGATAACAGGTTAACATTGGAATTTTTTGGGATAACGGATAGCAGATAACACGTTCACACAGGAATTTCCTGATAGCGGATAGCGGATAAGGCGAGTTGCTGCATGCAACAACTCTGTACTGCTGGCAAGCCAAATTAAAGATATTTTTTTCTTTTGTTTTTTTGCTTTTTATTGATTTTACAAAAATATTTTTATAAATTTCGATTGTTTAAAGTAAAATATTTTTTAAATTATTTTCTGAATTTTTTTTAAAATTCAGTTGATTTCATCAAAACGTATTGTTTTTAAAAAGGTTACAAAAAGCTACAAGGTATTTTTTTAATTTATGTATTGGATATGGGTTCCAAAAGATATTTAATTAGTATTTAAATACTAAATAAATACTACTTTTTAGGGGTAAGTATTTTTTTAAAAGTATCGATATTATTTTGAAAAGGTCGCTATTTTACTGGCATTATATTCAATTGTTTAAAAAGTATCGAATATTTTGGAGTATTCGAATACTAAAATAATTACAAAATACTAATTAAATACTGTTTTTCTACAAACTTAATAACAGGTTCTCTCACTAGAAAAAACCAACCAGGGGTCGCATTCTGAAGAAACCTTATATTTACTCCGATAAATCCATTCCAATGAAAATAAAAAAATAAATATTTATTGTAAATAAATAAACCTGCCGCATATAGGGTGGAAAATGATTGCAATGAATTTTTTTAAAATTTTTTTTCTCGCGCCGCAAAACCACCACGCGCAAAATAAAAAATTTAGTCAATGCGCGTATTTTATTTTTTATTAAATTAATCCTACGGAAGAAAATATTTAACCACCTCTCGAGTTGGATAAATTCTTATTCTTAAAACAATATAAAAAATTTAACCGATTTTTACCTAGGTAAAATTGATTTTTCACTCGCATCCTTAAGCACGTAAAAAAAGTTACCCCAGGGGCCTATTTCATAAAAATTGCATGTAATTAATTTACAGCTGTAAATTAATAAACGCATATTTTTCTTTTGTATTTTTAATTAAAAATTATATTAATAAGATTGCGTTTAGAATTTAAAAAAATTACTTCTCTGTAAATTCCATAAATTCCACAGTTACGTACGTATTTTTTAATTAAAAAAATAAGAAGAAATTAAATGCGTTTATTAATTTACAATTACAGAAATCTTTATGAAATAGGCCCCTTGGTAACTTTTAAGCGCGCGTCAGAATGCAACCGCAGATCGTTTTCTTAATAATAGTATATGGCAGGATAAGTCGAAATGACACGTTGGCTGTCTGTGCGTTAAAATTGCAATTATTCCGGAGGTCTGGAGCTTCGGAGCTCCTTCTTATTTTTTTACTAATTTCATGAATGATGAAAGAGTAATGCCAATATTATTTTGTCAAAATTTTTTTGCAAATTATATTTTTTCAAAACTTTTTTTAATCAATAAAAATAGTCCTACAAATACAAATGTAGTAATTTAAAATGCATTTCAAGCTTAAGTTGTTAAACTAGCTTAAGTTAGCTCAAATTGTTTATTTAAGGGACGGAGCATCGGGAGCTTCCTTCGCTTTAAATGGCCGGAGCTGCGGAGCTTTATATTGGAAAGTAGGAATATCACTAATAAGCATTTTAAAAAATTAATTTACGAAGAAAATCAAAAAAAAATTTTCAAATTGTTATTATAAAAAAATATTATTTACTTATTACAAACAATTTTAGACAAAACCAAAAAAAACTGAATTTTTGTTTCCAAAAATGTGTGCGCTTGTGTACAATTTTGCCAGCGTATGCAGTTATATGAGAAAAACGAAAAAAGCAGGAAAAATTTCGTCAATAATTCTTCCGCGGAGATAATGTTAAGGAAATACTGCTGTGGAAATTTTTTCCTTGTAAATTGTTGTTGCGGAAATACTTACCTAGAACCGGATGATATATACAGTCTATTTTTCTTAACGATTTGATTAATTGAATAGTCTATTTAACGAAAAACCCAATAAAATTTTTTTAGCAAAAACAGTTTAATATTAAACATTAATCCCATAGTTTAACAATTATTTATAAAATTGCTCAATTTAGAACAAAAATGCAATTTAACGAAACAGTATAAACATATAAATATAAAATAATACCGAAACATTTCTTTGCCATATATCATTCACCGCTTTAAATAAGAAATTTATAGATTGGATCCTAAACGAAAAAGCATTATGCAAATTTAAAATTACTACCCCTACCTAATACTTTACATATTGGTAAAAGTGTAATATCCGAAAATTTATATCCCGAAACACCTCCATGACATAATTCATTCCACACTTTAATTATGAAATTTATAGATTGGGTCCCAAACAAAAAAACCATAGCCAAATTTAAATTGACAACCCCTATACCTTTACATATCGGTCAAACTAAAATATGTGAAAATTTATATGCCAAATCACCTCTATGCCATAACTCATTTCCTGCTTTAATTCAGAAATTTATGGATTGGGCTCTAAATGACAAAGCATTATGCGAATTTTAATTTATTTAATTTCTTAAATTTAAAACTTAAATGAATAAACTAAAAAACAAAACGTATTTAAAGAACTATACATAAAAAAAGCGCGGGGTGTTAGACGTTAAGACAGGACCTGTCCATACGTCCATCTCATACCCATCAATCAGCATCTTTTATATCTAAACATGGGCCACGGAGAAATCGCCCGTTTTCCTGCTCAATTCCTAGATTAGTTTTTCTACTCTAAAAAAATTATATGAAGTGTAACCGCAAAAAACCATTTAAAGATACAGGCGCAGTCCATTAAAATGATCGGTATTTTTTAAAACTCCTATACCTTTGACAAAAGTTTGCTAACATTTCTCGTATCTAGTCTCAGATTTTAAAATTTTTGAGTATTATATTATAATTTTCCGGCAGATATTACACGAATATTAAAATTATTTGTTTTAGAAATAACCAATCAGCAGCGATGTTGTTTTTGGATATTATTTTAAGTGATGACAACATGTAAAACGCTATATTGGTTTGATCGAATGAGTCGTGCCGCTATTTTTAAAGATATGTTTAAGTATGAATCGGATCTACGACACAAAGGTCCTGCGACATGATGGTGCCGAGTGAGTACGACAAAATGGTTTGAGGTCGGACACGAGGGTTCTGCGACTTTGTCTTGAGTACATAAACAATGCCTTTCCTACAGCTAGAAACAATGTTACGTTTTTAATACCAATATACGCATTTCACAAATTTTTAGTTTAGAATTTGGAGAGTTTTCTAGTTTGAAGCATTTAAATTTGGCTGAATTTCTAAATTTTCTTAACATCTAATTTTTTTTAAAAAGAGACTTATTTTTTACAGCCTTTTATTTTTCAAGACAAAGCAAGATAAGAAACAAAACATACTAAAATTTTGTTTAGAAGTGTCTAAAAACATATTTACACAAATTATATTTGAAACAACAAAATATAAACTACAAAATACAAGAGACTAAATTAGTAGTCTTCCCCTGAGCTCCGATCTACTGTATTTGCGTACTAATTCTGTGAATAATACAACAGGGACGTTATACATTAGTCTGTTAAATTTTTTTTGAAAACTGATTTTTTTAAAACTTATTTAAACTATAAAAGTAGTTTAAAAAATGCAAACAAAGCGATTTTAAGGTGGGAGCTTCACAGCTTCAACCGCTTTAAATGGCTGGAGTTCCGGAATGTGATGCGGAAGGGTAGAAACACCAATAGACTAAATATTATTTGAGCAAATTTTAGAACATAAATTTTCGGTTACCTACCTACCTATGTTTCGTCTTTACAAAATATTGTTGTTTGCCGGTCGAAGCCCCGTTTTCAAAGTTCTGGAGCTGCACCTTATTTTTGTACTAATTTCGTAAAAATTTAAAAGTAAAATAGAACTTTGTTTGATTTTTTTTGTTAAATAATTCAGAAATTAGACTAATCTGTCTTTATGGAAAACCGTAAACTAACAAAATACGTGATTTTGTTATTTTTAAAATGAACGGCGAAATTACAGAAAATTTTCAAGGTTCTGTTATTATTATGGACGACTTCAATTTACCAGGTTTTGACTGTAAAAAGCTGTGTGCCGCAGGGAGGATCTTTGTCGCCCCTATTATTATTACAATTTATTAATGACCAACCAGATAATATTGGGCCAAACACGTCGGTAAGATTGTTTGCAGATGACACCAAAATTTTTTGTGCTTTTACCAAAGATGAAAATAAAGATGATTTTATTAAGTCCTTAAGAAAATGTTGTGAATGGTCAGAACAATGGCAGTTGTCCGTCGCTTTTCATAAATTTAGCGTTTTAAGTCTTGGCCACTCTAACCCCAAAACCGTATATTGCTTAGGAAATTTTGAACTAAAAAACGTTAACTTTATAAAAGATTTGGGTGTCACTATCACAAACGACTTAAAATTTAGTATGCACTGCAATGAAATTTCTAAAAAAACGCTAGCAAGAAGTGCCATATTATTTTGAGCTTTTAGATCGAAAAGGGTTTTGGTCTTGTGAAGGCATATACCACATACATCAGATCGATAATTAAGTATGAAACAAGTGTTTGGTCTCCCCATCTTATAGGAGACATAAAAATAGTTGAAAAGGTGCAAAGAGTATATACACTCATACTGTATGCTCGATATGGCCTATTAAAAGTGTCATACGACAAAGATTAGAACATTTAAGTTTTGATAGTTTGGAATTGAGAAGAGTAAATTTTGATTTGATAAATACCTACAAAATTCTGAATATTCTAAACTGATTTAAGCAAAAATGAGTTTTTTTTACTATATGTAACTCCTCTACACCTGGAAATGGGCAAAAGCTTTATGTTGAAAAACGTCGCTTGGATAATCGTATTTTTTCTGTAATAGAGTTGTAAACTGGTGAAATAGATTAGAAAAAAAACATGTAAATGAAAACACTTTATGTTTATTTAAATTAAAACTAGATTCCCTTAATTTAAAAAGAATAAATCCAAATTTGAATTTTGACATATGTAAATTAAATTTACTGGTTTCTTTTAATTTGCTTCTATTCTGCTATGTAGTTTTTATTAGTGCATGTGTAATTATGCCATTGAACTACAACCATTTAATACTGATTTTCATGTCAAGTATGTTATAACATTTTGAAAGATCATTAATATTTTGTCGTTTACTGAGTTTTTAAAGTTTTAAGAAGTTCATTTTTCTGCTATGATACTAATTTTAGTTGCAGTGCTTTTTAATCTTCGTGTGAAATTTTTTGAGCATTTTCAATTAGTTCAATATTTTTAATGAAGTAAAGACTCCAACAAAGTTATTTAGCATACTCCACAATCGTTCATAAAAATTGTGTGTACGCTTTTAAAAAGTTTTGTATTTAGTTTAACTCAAATGCTTAAAATACTAAAAAATTATGTTTTTTACTATAATCTCCTAGTTTTGAGAAATTTTTGATTTTTTAGAAACATTAACTCTTAAACAATTGATTAGTTTTTTTAAGGATTTTGTTGTCCACTTTATAAACAAATCAATTTTTTGTTTTTAATTTAAATATTTTTTTTAATTCACAACTATTTTTAGCCGCAATTGCGATTGTTTTTAGCAATTCCTTATTCATTTTAAATCATCTTTTTTGTTTTGTTTTTTTCTTCCTGCTCCTCGAATAATTTAGTTAAACTTTAGCATCATCAGCGTAGAGCGTAATCTCAGACTGTTTTACGCAGTTCACAATTTCATTGATGTCATTAAGAAACAGAAATGATCTCAAAACCAATCCCAGAAGAACTGAGATAATACCACATTAGAAGGTGATTCTTATTTCTTTAACAAAACCTATTTTACCTACAAAGAACCATTTCATCCATTTAAAAATGGTGTTTTGTATTTTTTTCGGTTAGCTTGCTATAGTAATAAATTTTAAACAAAGCATCCGGAAAATTGAAGGAGAACTGTTTAAAAATGATTAGGATCTAGAAAATGTAAAACTAAAAAAAGTATCTGGCCACTTCATAGACGTTTTATGATGTACTTGTGTCAATTGTGCACAGTTTTGTGACATAAATAAAAAAAAACAAACAAGCCAAGACTAAATTGCGTCAATTTTTGACCAAGAAGCAGAAAAACAACATAAAAATCCACAAACTGATCACTAAAAAATTTTAAAAGAGAAATAAAAACTAGAACATTTGTAACTGTTTTAATAAGACGGACCCAAACAATTTTAAACCCACTAACCCACACCACTCTCATTCACTAGAATTTCAATTTTGTTACACAGGTTCTCAACATAAATGAATAATATATTGTTTTTTCGATTTACTATTTAAGGTACTTTTGTAACTTCACAATTAAAAACTTTCAAACGCCCACGATAATCAAAACCAACCCATTTAAGCGGGAATTGTTTAGTGTTAATATTCTTTACAGAGTTATAACGTTATAGAATCACTTTTAAGGCTGGTTAATACTTATGACAAAAATTCCTTTGAACAAAGTCCAAAGGACAAAAGTCCTTTGGACTTTGTCCAAAGGACAAAAACAGCGTCAAAACGTCGTTTGGACTTTTTCCTTTAAATTTTGTCAAATTTCAAATAGCATTCATACTTTGTCCAAATAAAAAATGCCCAGGACGTTTCGGCTTGTCCAAAGGACGTTTTGGCTTTTCTAAAATTGTCCTGTGGACAAGTCCGAAGGACGTTTTGTTATAATAAGTATGAACCAGCCTTTAGCTAATTAGTGCTTATGAAAAAAGGAGATCTTTCATTCATTGGAGATTAATTTTTTCCCAAGAACTAATTGTCTAAAAGTGATCTACTAGCTCCTCCTCCAATTATTCTCACAGAGCGAAACATATGTGAGTGATCATTAATACTATATGACATTTTGAGGGTCCTTGTAATCCTGACGTGCCAACATCAGTCAGTTAAGAAGTAAAAAAACGGATAAAAAAAGAAGAGGCATGTATATTTCCGTTCACTCCGAAGTGAACTATAACATAATAAATAATAACTTAAAAACTCAAGAGAAACTTGCATATAACGTTCTTAAAAAATAAAATTTTTATGTGACTTTTCTAGAAACCATGTCATATTCTGACTATTTTTTGAATATGCAATTATAAAGGAATACACCGGTGCTATTTGTTGTACAAAAGTTGGATATTTTTTGTTATATTATATCATTGTTTTTAAAAGTAGCAAATACACTTCATATTTTTGACAAGTTTTTTATATTGCAAGTAAATCCTCTATTAGTTTCTGTATTTCGTCAAAATGTTAAATAGAAAAAACCTAAATGATTATATGTGCTGTAAAGTTTTATCAATCTCCAGTTTGTAGTTCTATTAGTACACAGCGTGTTCTGAAAGTTTTGTAAGCGTGTTGTAAACATTAGTACATGTCATAAACAATCTAGAAATACAATAGACTGGGTTTGTCCTGCTAGGAGGGTCCTGGTATATTTTGGTGGTTGAAAAATAATTTCGGCCATAAAATTCATAAAATCAAACTTCACAAAGTGTGTGTAATGTGGGTGGTTTCTAAAAATCGGAAAAATTAAATTTTTCTAAGTTTTGCAATAATTAGAATTTACGATAAATAATTCAAATGGCAACAGCTGAGTTTTTCAGAAAAATAGCGGCAATAAAATTTTTACTAACAAACAGCAAAAGTCACGTAATGTTTAAAATCATTTCATAATTATTTTCTTTTTAATGAAAATCAAAACAAAAACAATGACAGTTGTTCAAATCATTTCAAATTTAATTCAAGAACTATATATGACCAAGAATGTAAGTAAAATATTGCAACAAATCAACCTTAAATCAGATGCTTATGGCGTTAAAATTAATTGAGTAGATACTGGGAGAACAAAAGAAAACAATTAATGCGTGCCAAAATTAAAAACAAAGAAAAAATAATTAAAAATTAAATTGCTATTAGTTATTCAAGGTTTTTAACTATTCAAAAACAGAGCTAACTTGCGATCAATTTTGGCATTCAGTTATAATGTGTGAATTAATTTCCTTTTGTTTAATTTATATAGAAGGCACATGCAGTTTTAGTGCAGTGTTAACTAGCTTATGTATGTTTTCTGTTTTTCAAATAAATATATATAAATAAATAAATGATAATAACAAAAATATATAATATACCGGAAAATGTGCAACTCCTATATAAAAAAGTACGGAAAAGTATGCCATTATAATGAGCCTCTCCATTTAATTGACACTCTCCATTAAAATGGCACAGTAGTCATTTTAATTCGGTGAGTTAAAATGGAGAGCAAGCCATTATAATAATAGCCACTTATTGATTTAATTTCATTTTATATACTCACAAGTGTAATGCTGTCCGAGCCGCACGCGTTTTCCCCTGTTGGTTTAATACTGTCCAACACTGTAAAACTCATACGGCCCGGACAGTTTTACACTTGTGAGCATAGGGTAGTGCATTTAATTTCGGTACTTTTTCCAATTGGACATTTTTGACTTTGGACTATATCTTTGGTAATCCTGGACGGAATACGACGTTTGATAGCTCAAATGAGAGCTAATTATATGTAGATGACTGTCGTCAGCTTTTTATTTGTTATGTTATGATATTTTTATGTGAAATTGTGTAATTTACAAAAAATAAAATTGTTACTCGTTTTTAGAACATGGGCATTTCATGATTACGCAATAAATTGGTTTAAAAATTAAACTGTCCTGGGGCCTGTTTCATAAAACACTGGTCTTCGTAAATTACAAGTCTATCAATAACTTTTTTATTCTGAACCATTTGCGTTGAAATTTGAAATGAAAAAAGATTATATGCCATGTGCAAACTATTTAAAATTTCATGTACGTAGCTGGTTTAAAGTTATTCCAGTTTTAAACTTTGGCCACTTGTAATTTTTCACAAGTTCTCAAAAGAAAAATTTACCCTACTGCGAGTAGGGTAAAATTTACTTTACGATTTCACTTGATTTTTTTACAAGTTTGTAAAAAAAACTTGACTACAAGTGTGGCGGATAGCGTTGAGCAGTTTA
>JASAMX010024119.1:0-27524 GCA_030248175.1 Microlaimidae sp. YZB2_3 | reverse complement strand
TATTAATTAAGAAACTTTATTATAGTGACATTGATATAACTTCCCTTCAAATTGATTCATTGTGAGCGATATATGCTAACTTAAAAATGTTTTTATACAAATCATAGGTTAATTGTGCACAACAAGTCCTTCATCATCTTTGTCAGGTTGGAGGCCATAAATGTGCGCGCGTTCTTTCTTCATTATTTCCAAGTCTTTGTAAGTTAGTTTCCACCCTGAAATCAAAAATTCACTAAATATAACTATTTAAACAACAAAATTTTATTTTTATGGATTTCTAAAAAAATATTGCTTATTGCTAAATATCGCTTTGCTTAATATCAATCTCCATTAGTGATTGAGATCTATTTGTAACGTTTAAACCATACTTTTTAACGAGTTTGTTTGGAGAATCTTATTGTTTTATTATATTTTGTCATTGATACAAGCACAAGCTTTCCCAAGGTTTGCGGTAAAGAAACTTTCCAAATATCTTAGTGATATACCTAAGTAGATATCTTATTTAATTAAATATGCACCCCAATTCTAAAAATGTAAAAACTCCAACTCAAGAAATTAAGAATTAAAGTTTTTTTAATTCTTACGGCTAACCAAATTTATTACGCACTTTGAAGAGTGAAAGTAAAATAAAAATTAAGAAGGTCAATTCATAAACTTAATATCCTACAACTGCCTTTTAAACTGCACTTTTAGGTATCTAAGACCTCGATCAAAGGTAAGAGATAAACCTACTGTTCTAGTAACTATAATATTTCTTTAAATTGTCATAAACTATAAATCTGGAGTTATCATTATGTAATCCTATATTGTTATGTGTTTACCCATAAAATTGTCCAGGTAGGTAAGCCAGGGTTCAAAATTAGTCAATGGTCGCATGTGATGCAGATCATGGGAAGGGGCTCCGCCATATAATGGAATCCAGTGATGGGCTGCCCATGGCATATCATATCCAGTGTGCACCTAAAGTAACATGAATATAACAAAAAATTCTTTTTAACCCAATACACACTTCTTTACAGATGATTCTGTAGACCACTAGTATTACAATTTTATTACAACAAAAATGACTTTAATCAGAAAAACTCAGATCCCTATGAACATATAAAAAATCCGAATACATCAAAATTGCAAGAGTTGATTACAAACGCAACATAGCTTAAAATTATCCTTTATTAAATTCATTTAATTTTATTTTATTAATATTATCAGCATGATTCCTGTTATTGTATTATAAAGACTAGCCTTGAAAAATGCTCTAAGAATAAAGCAGAAAAAAGGGGCGATTTTTCCCCGGGCGTATGTTTAGACAGAAAAGATGTGGACTAGGCTGAGATGGACATTATGTGGACTATAGGAAATTCGCATTTGGTTCGGGCAGCTGCTCACTAAATAAAAATTTCTACCATATGATGATGATTTGTTTATACATTGATCTAATCACACAGCACTGTTGCATTTTTTTTAGTTTGATGAAATGTCAATTTAAAAAATCATGCTCACAGCAATCTTTGACAAATCCGAAATCGCCACTTTTTCAATTAGAAGGTTATATTTGTATGTGTAAAAAACAACTATAAATTTGAAAAAGTGGCGATTCCGCACTGTTTTTGTTGTTTAATGGTGCAGTTGCGCTCCAGACAAAGTTTATCTACGTTCTCTAAATATAGTTGGCGCGATGCCGTGCGCCAATGATTGCAATTATAATTTTTAAAGTAAAAATAATAATAATAATAAAAAGATGATGAACATGAATTACAAAATTTACTCACGTTTTCTAAGTATAGTTGGCGCGGTGCGGTAGGTTAAATTGCAGTGTGGCACCCCCGCACCACCGATGATTACCTACCGGCGCGTGGCGCTCCCGCGCCACTGACGCTTATTATTATTTTTAATAAATAAAACTTTGAATTAATTTTGTCATCAGTAATGCAAGAATTAAAAAAAGTACTCTGTTGTTTTCGCCGATTTCCGCGCGGTTGAAGCAGATGGCGCTGGGAACTGGTTCCGTTTCTGCCACCAATTAAAACCGGTCTGTTTTTTTGTGTGGTTTCTATGAGGGGATGTTGGTTGTCTGCTCTGTACAATCCTTATTGTTGCCAAAAGGCTGTTATTGTGCGGTTGGGTTTGTTTATTTGTCAAATTTTTCAAATTTTTTATTTTGATCAATAAATCGATAACAAGGACCTAAAAGAAAAAAGTGCTTCCTAAGAAAGTTGCGTAATTCCTTCTTCTTTCTAATGAGCCCATGTTTATTTTTGATCAATCAGTAACGAATGAGGAATATCGCTATTAAGGATGGAGCGTTGGAATAATAATAATAATAATAATGATAAAAAGAAGAAGAAGGTTTTGAATTTCAAAATTTACCCACGTTCTCTAATAATGGTTGGCGCTTCCGCGCCACCCATGATGTAACCAAATAATAAGTTCATTTAGCTTTGCTGAAAAACTTGATAATGTTGTTTAACAAAATTTTGATTTAGTTTTTCTCTGTTAAATAATTTTGTTAATAATATTATATAATTTCATTTAAAAAAAATTAACTGCTGATTAAAAGTAAGTAAATAAATTTGGGTAAAAATCAACTAACATCCAGCAACAGTAAAATCTAATATTTAGTGAATTGACACTCTGCAATTAACTGAGATAAGTTACAAAAATCATATGCAGTTGAAATGTAAATAGTATAAAAATACCTCAATTGAGACCCAATTTGCAACGATAAACCAGCACCAGTACGTCATACAGTGGGGTTTCATGAACCACGGTGTAATAGTAATACCTAATCCTACGCAGAAGAGCTCCCATGGGTGAAGATACTGCGTTGCCAACGCAAAAGGGGCGTGGTATTGATGGTGAACTGAATGACACCACCTGTACAGAAACCGTACCTAAATTTATCACAATAACTAACAAGTATTATAGCTTGCATAATATTAATGTGGATTTGGGAAAGTGTGGTTTGAGCAAGTCCATAATTTATATAACATAAAATAAGTATCACTGTATATATCAAACTATTTACAATTTCTGATTTATTCAACGTCTGCTTTTTTGTATGATTATTACATTAAGGGATATACATTTTTAAAATAATTTTTTGAAAACCAAACAGCTCATTTCGTTTTTATATGATATTTTTGTGAAACAAATAGTTTTAAAAAATAAAAAAAAGAATCAACATAAAAAACCGATTCTGATTGATTGTGAAAAAGATAGGGTTTTTTAACTTCTAATATTTAAAGATATGATATGTTAAATAATCGGTTTTTTTAATAATGGTTTTTTACTAGTGAAACATCTCCAAACAAACGCATAGTCTTAGAAGCTATCAAATAATATTAATTTTGCAAATTAATTAAAAAATAAGTCGAAGATGATTTTCCAAAAAATTTTGAAATGATTTTAATTGTTCTTCTCCAACTGGTCCGTTTTTTGATAACTCGAACAAAAATAACACGATCGGGTATAATTTTGGAACTCTAATAATATTTTTGAAATAAAAATATTTTTATATAATTTATTTTATTTCAAATATACTATTGTGGCGTTTATTAAAATTCCATCCAAAACTCAGAAACACAAAGTTGATGTAAAAAATGATGTGGATCCATAGCATATTTTTAATGAATGTTATCGGACTTTGACCATTAAGAAAAAAAACTGTTAGTGTAATAGTAACTGTTAGCTTAATTTTTTATGTATTTTATATGTTACAAAGGTAAATAATCTAATAAGAAACTGTTACTGAATACATATTTAGCAGCATTCATCATGAAATATCCGCTTAAAAACAGGCGCCGGTCCTTTTAAAACAGTAAAAATATAAAAATCAGTGTTTGAAAAGCTGCAGGTACGGTTCTAATCAGATTTTATAATAAAAACTACTGGATAACGTAGTATTATAATATTATTAGATCATATAATTATTTCATATAACATATATAATGAACTATACCTTATGGTGTAATGAATGCCATGCCCAGTATTCAAAATCGAACATAAAAAACCATACTACCTAAAATAAATAAAACTCGCAACGGGATTAAATAAAAAATTCTTTAAATTGAGTTATCAATAAATGTTCAAAACAAATCAAAACTTTTTAGCTCTTACAGAAAAGCAGTTTTCAGCTCTTATAATAAAATCAAATATTCAAACAATTTTTAACTATTTGAACAAAATCACTTATAGATGCCATCACCTATGCCATAAAGCTTTTAAACCAATAGAAAGCTTTGCTTTTATTAGGTATTCATTTGTTGCAATCGCATAAATTTAAATTTTAATAATTTTTTTATTCGATTGTTTTGAGGTTTGTTAATCAATACGGTAAACTACATTTGGGCAAAACAAATTAAAAAACTCGTCACAAAACCGAGCATAGTTTTGTTTTAAAGGCCTATTTTATCGTGAAATTGTGTCTGTTAATGGGCGAATTTTTGGATTTTGTTTGGCTTAGTTTCTGGACTTTTGTTATTAAAATTAATGGATATTCGGCTTAGTCAAAATTTTTGTGCTGTCATATAATAAGCTTAATTAGTTCTTAGGTTTAAAACTTAAGGTTTTTAGATTGTGAAGCAATTGATAAAGTACCACAGAGCATTATTGTATTGTTACAATGACATCGTCTGCCAACAGATTATTTTAAGGATTTCATCGGAAGCTTTGTCTAGATGAGGCTTCAAAAATTACACATAAACTTGATTTAACATATTCCTTTAAATCTTCTGCTATTCTTTAGCAAAGACCAATCCTTTTGTTATAAAAATAAACTAAGCACAAGATCACATTACGCACAATGTCATACATATTACGTAGAATCATGCTAAAAACCTAAAGCAAGTAAATGGAAATTTCAAGTGAAGTTTAAAAAAAGGGTATAATTGCGGATCAAACGTTATATTTTCAATCATCTATTTACATTTTATAAATCTCCCATTGAAGGACAAGAAAACAAAACGTTTCATTTATATAGTATATTTAGATTTATTGTATTAAAAAAAGACAATGGCAAAATGCTTACCATACCTGTTGATAACAGAATTCCCACAAAGTCGGTGCCACAGGGGGGAGAGGAGTTGGAGGTACCCAAATTAATTGTACCGTGGCCATTGGAAAAATAAACAAAAGATGATTCCAAAATGCATTTATCATTGCCGGCCACATAAGTTTGAGTGTAACATGTCTACTTTTTTGAAATCTAAACAATTTTATACAAAATCAAATCATCATTTTTCGTTTTGTTTGGGTCAAACAACACTATTTAGGAATAGACACCTTGCACTGTAACTCGGTTTATAAATGTAGTATGCAATATACATAAGTGTCACCATAATGGACCTACTTACCGTATCTCCCTACTTATCTTTTCTTAGTAGTGGATATCATTCAATAGAAATTTAAAATTGCTTTCCATCGGGTGATTTGTATACTACGAAAGATAAGTAGGAGATACGGTAAATCTATTCATTATGGTGACGCTTATGTATATTGCATACTTCATGTATAAACCGAGCTCCATCAACTAAGGTGCCTATTGATTATGACATTAAAAAGCAGTTTTCTTGCAAATTTTATAATACACACCACAAACAAAAATATTATTTTAAAAAATTTTAATAAAATTTTTTAATTACTCACATTTAATATTTTTTTTTTTTTTTTTTTTTTTTTTTAATGATCAGATAACAGAATTAATATCATACTAAGCATGATTTCTGTCTATTTAATTCTTCTGTTTTCATCATTTCATTGTGTTTTATTTTTTCTTTTTCTATTTTTTTCTTTTTTCATCGACAACATCAAATCTGCGACTTAATTGCCGCCAATATGAATCACAATTGTAACTAATTACAATTTAATTTACTAATTTTACATAAGCATGTTTAAACAGGACTTAGACTTCTCATCGTTTAAAAAATCTTAAGAGTAATTCAATAAGTTTTAAAGCATTTTTTTAAGTTGCGTGCACAAAAAAGTTTGACATTTTAGAACAAAAAATCAATTTGGAATATCGTCCTATTCCAGTTTCTTGTTGTTTTCATGTGATTGTTGCGGAATGTTTTGTGTTTTTTTTAAACACAAAAAAAGAAAACTTATCAGCAAAAACTGTCGTGGTAATAGTTCTGATTTAAAAATGTAACTATACTAGAGTTTTCCTTGATAAGATATTTTATATAGGACAAGGTTAAAGAATACCAAGTACCAGATTATTACTTCAAGATAGAAATAAGGCTAAAGTAGTAGTGCAAATTTCTCGATAGTTTTTTTAGTGCACTCACGATTTTTTGGTAAAGCTGTTGAAATGTTCGTGTATTAATTTTTTATTGAGCTAACAAATACCGGTAATGCCGAAGAATCTCTGTTTCCTGAAAAAGGAGGTCGATCACAGAAAATATGGCAACAACGGTAAAATAAAATACCACTGCCAGTAGAGGAGGAAACATTGAACTTCTTAAAGCATCTTCTCTTTCCTTTCTCAAGCCATTTCCATATCTAAAATATATAAATAACTTGTATAATTTTTTCACTTCTGCCATATTTGATTAAAATTGTAAAAACAAACATTCAGAAAAAAACACGTGTAGAAAATTTGTTTGAATTAAATTTTTGGTGCATATATATATAATAATATATATAATGTTTTGGTGTATATATATAATGTTAAATAATAATAAATAATATATAAATATGGCACTCAATTTTGTATAAAATTAAACAAAAATGTAACATTCTAAGAGTACAACATTATTTTAAAATAAATACCGGTTCAATGGTAATTTTTGAATTACGTTAAAGAATTTAGTCTTCATTGGAATTGGACAGCAAAATATATGCAATTTTTGAAAGGATACGATATTATGAAAAACATAGAATATACTAAAAGGAACTTTAAGGTTTTTAAGAACTCATGTTTGAATGTTCTTTTTTTAATTTCACGTGCGGTTGTGTTTCAAGAAGAAAAGTTTATTTCGTCTTTAAATAATTTTTGTGGCAGCAGAAATTGTTTGTGGTATAAACTATGAAATTTCAACCGAATTCAATGCTAATACGAAAGCTATTAATACAAAGACTTTTACTAGTGATACATACAATATAAATATTGTAAGGGGGTATCTTTTTTCTTATTAGACCCATAAGGTTTAACTAAAAGGATACCTACTCATTGCATTTTAAATTATGCTTCAGGTATTCTTGCATTATGCGAATTTTTTTAAGGTTTGCTGAGTTCATGTGCTCTGATCTAAGAGTTAGCATAAACGAGATCGCTCGCTACCACAGTTCCTGGTGCGTCGAGGAGTCCATAACTAAAAGATGCAACTTATGATATAGTAAACCATATGATGCACTCTTTATCTTCTGAGACCCCCAGCAGCTAAAACGTTTTTTCAACAACTTATTTTGTTAATGTTTAGCTGGGTTTATATGTCTTGAGCTAAGAATCAGCCATACTTACAATTGCTTTAGAATCCAGTAGGCACCACCTTTTGAGGTACACGGTGAAAGATCGGGCATTGAACATTGGGATGAACTCTTAATTTTCTAAGGCCTCAGCCAGCTAAAATTGTTTTTAACAATACTGATTTTGTTACTGTTTCTTTGGGTTTATGCCATTATCTACTAAGACTCAGCCATAAACGCAATATCTCAAACATAAAATATGTGACTTCCGGGTGTGGGGTGAAAAATCCGAGCCTAAAGCGCCAGACAATCCTTGTGTTTTTTTTATCATTATAACTAAGCAAAATTTGTTTCTTTAAACTTTTATTAACACTAATCTAGAACAGTCCTGGTTGTCCAACTCACTTTTTACAAAAAGTCAAGAGGACATTTAGGACTATCAGAACAAACTTGAAACTTTTTTAGGGAAGTTATAGTAAAAATGAGTTGAGACTACAGGTTAAATAAATAATCCAAAGTTTTCATGTTTGAAATACCTTTTAACTATTACCTTTTATTGATGTTCAACTAGGCAGTGAAACAAGTCTTGGAAAAAAAACTCTTGGAAAAAATGTTAGTTCCAATGTTTTAAACCAAATATTTTTTACTACAATATTTCCTTCTTTGTCGTATGGTTTGGCGATTTACTTTCCAATTTTTTTGAAAGATCGGCTCAAACTTGAAAAATTCCTCTATTTAGCTTTAAAAATAATTTACAATGATTATCAAATGTCTTACATGGAGCTACAAAGAAAAATCATAATTCCCTCTGTTGGAATGACTGCAGCCAGTTTCTGTTTTAGACTTATTTACTGTTATAACTATGACCTTAGAAAGCCACCAGAAAATGACTTTTCTCTTCTTAATGCACAAAATTTCAGAAGAACAGCTCGACTCCGTGTTAATACGCATGAATATATGTTACCTCAAAAACATTTTATGCGCACTGATTATTCTGCACTTAGACAGTCAATAAGGTTGTGGAATTGTTTAAATACTAATTTTTGTGAGCAAAGTAGGGAAAGTTTTTATAGAAAATTACGTGATCCTAACAGTCTGCAACAGTTGTTTTAAAGTAACCAATTTTACAACGTATATTAATATTAGTTTTTTTATGTATTTTTTTAATTGTTTTTTAATTATTCGTTTACCGATCATAGTTTTTTTTTGCAATGTAGGTTTGGGGTTGCCGTTTGTGTTGTGTTTTTGATGGAGTCCGGAATCCTTTCAGAAACATATTGCTGGCAGCTTCTTTTGTATATTTATGGTTGGTTGGTGTTATGGGTGGGCGCGTTATTTGTTTTTTATGCGATTATAATTATGTTTATATTTATATGTGTTTAAATAGGTAGATACAAGTCTAAGTGCAGTATTTTTACTAGCTTTTGTGTCTTTCCTGTCATTGTATTTACATGGCAAAATAAAAATTGATTGATTGATTAATTTAATTACATATTTTAAACTATTTTTAATGGTTTGTAAAAAAATTAGTTTAGAAAAAAATTGGAAATATAAGATGACATTACGCTTTGTTAATACAAGAAATTCGCACAAAATAGAGTGAAGATCCTGAAGCTCCAAAACAAAGTCTACTCCGGACCCCCAGAAAAATCTGTGGTATTAAGAAGACCTTTTTTAAATAAATTTTTAACAAGAATACATAATAATCCTTGATCCTGTTTATAAACTGATCGGAAAACTGTAAAAAGTTGTAACTAATAAATTATTTTTGTTTTGGGCCCTAACACACTTTGGCTTCCATATCATTCTAAAACTATTCGTTGATTTGTTAACATTTTGCTTGTTATAGCGCTTGCACTGTAGGAATTTTAAAATACAGTGGTAGTGATACATACCGGTTAAACCCTCAGATTATTGAGTAAGAAACAATACACACACGAACAAACACACCACTCATTAGAAACAGTGCACGCGATTTATAACACATTCTTTCTTATGTATTCTTAATTTTAATAAAAAAAGCGGCACCAAGACACGTTTACAGTGTATAGTGGGCAATTGCTGGCATTGTTTACTGTTTTTTTAAACCAATAGCTTTTTATTGTATTTAAAAACCGCGGATAAACATTAAAAAACTTGTGAAAAAATAAGATAAAAACTGAACTGTTTGCCATATTTGTTTACATTAAACATTTGTGTTTATCACAAAAAAGTATAATCTTGATTTAGCCGATGTTAATTTTTTTAATTTTTCCAGTGAGTTTTTAATTATCCCAAAAGCTTACTAATGCAAAAAATATAAACAATGTCTGATAAAAATTATCTAAAGCTTACATTAAAAATTTATTTTACAATAATTTAGCAAGTTGAAAACAAAAATATATGTTTTATCCCTTTTAAAATTTAAATTTTATTTATTTTCGGTCTATAAATAAACAATCTCTAAATTTCGATTATTTAAAAATTTCATCAACATCAAAGTTTAAAAAGTGTTTAATAAATTTGAAATTAATTTTTATATAGTGATAATTGTAAATTTATTATTTAGCAATAAATAAATTAATAAATTTGTTAATAAATTTACAAAATCAAAAGCCACTACAAAATTCTATAGTGATAAATTCCAAAGTTCCAATCTTCGAAGCACATTTAAAATCTTCCTTCTATTTGTATGCATACAAATTATAACAAAATTAAGAAACGAACACATTTTTTTGGTTCAAAGATATGTTAAAAAAAACAATTTTATGCTAAATGAAAATTTTTTTGATTTAAATATGTGCACTTTTATTGATTGGAAAACAGATTTCTAAACTTTATAATTTATAAGCAATTTTTTAACATTTTTTTAAAACAAATTTTATTTAAAACAGTACTTTCAGTGGCAGTGTAATGTAAGAAACCGTCATGTCAGAGTGAAAAGTGATGGTTATTGAAAAAAGTTTTTTTTACTTTCATAACTAAAATATCACGCCATACCATAGTAACAAAACAAACACCACGTGTTATATCAGTACAAGTAAATTAAATCTCCCAAACAAATACGGATATTCTGCTGATTAAATAAAACACTCGCTTGAGCTATGGCGGGAAGTGAATTTTAACATACATAAAAATATCACTCTGAATAAGTTAATCTTCTTTACTCTGAATAATAACAATATAAAAAACCAGATAAAAAATGTTTGTTAAAAATCAAAGCTACAAAATATTATTTTTTTAAAAATTTCCGAAGGCTTTAAGTTTCAAAAGGTAATCGCTTTCATCTTTCGTCCAGAAGAAAAATCTCTATCAAATTTGATGAACCTTCAAAACCTTAAGGTTTTGCGCATTTGGACTGTTAAAAACCAGTCCTTTGGATTTTGCACTTTGGAAACTTTATCAAAGTGAAGGTCTTTTTTTATATAAACCAAGTTTTAGGAGTAAAAATATGTTTAAACAACCACTTATTTAAACTACAAATCATTAGCCAAACGTTTTTTAACATTAAATTAGATTATTTCCGTGAAAATTGTTTCCGCAAAAATATAAATAACTCAATATTTGTACGGAAGTGATCTTTTTTTGTATAGGTTTTTCTAATTTACCCAGAGAAAAAAAACAGTCACCGTAAAAATTTAACTAAATCTTGATTAAACTAAAAAGTGAATATTCTTACTTTTATTTATTTTCTTTAATTTAAAAGCAGGCTATTTTCTTCCGTTTTGATGATATTATCATATTCCATTTTTATTGCGCATGCATGCATATAATATTTGATTTAGAAGACATTTGAACGATTCAGGGTCGATAAAGCCGTGGAAACTTAGAGCTAGAACTTGGAACCAAAAATAGGAAATTTAGAGCCGTAGGTGGGGAACTTGGAGCCGACCATCAAAATTGCTAAAACTTTTACCTAATCCTAAGCGAAGCCTAAATCTAAACAAACACCATTTTTTCTTAGGGGCTCCAAGTTCCTATTGTTTGCGGCTCGATGTTCCCCAAAATTCCCAATGGCTTTAATTTGTCTACTTGCGGCTTTAAAGTAAAAACCCGGTACCGTTTGGACACCCTTGTCGTCTCAGTGCTAATTTATTCCCCGAATGTTTATTTGTGTAGTAAAACAAAAAACAATAAAAAAATGCATAAAAAAATCATCAGTAAGTCACTATTCTTCTATTATAGAACTCTTATACAAATTTAAGAAATTTTAAACTCATGGAATCTATAAAGAAGGTCAGCCAAATGTAAGCAGTTTCCAATTACTCAATATAAAAATAACAGAACAAACCAGTAATAAAAAAGTTTTTTTAGATATAGTCTGTAAAAAAATGATACTTAATACAAAGATTTATATAAGCATATCTATATTAGATTAAAAAATAAACTCAGTACAATATTTTCCTTAATAAAGCTTTTCAATGATATTTTATTTAATTTCATCATTCTTTTTAATTGAACGTGTCATATGTTTAACACACCCAAGCAAGAATGCATAAGAGTAGAGAATGTCCGACTGTGTGTTAAACAGTTGGTCAAATTATAGATAGAATATTCCACATTGTAGATTCTTTATCATGTAAAAAAAATCTGCTACGACCTGTGGAATAATCTACTTATTGTGGAATAGTCTACCTGATAATTTTATACGTAATACTGTAGATTATCCTACATGATAACGGCGAATTTGCAAACAAAAAACTGCAAATGTAAAACACTTTGATGATGTTTTTTACGTAATGTTGTCAAATATTCAACGTTTTTTTTGTTGAATCCAACGTAGAAATTAGTTTGCATGTTAAAACATCAAATATTTTAAATAATTTGAATTATTCGACAGCATTATGCAGAAAAATTGGCTGTATGCATTTTGCGTTTACAATTTTTTACTTTGCGAAGTTTTTTTTAATTTAAATTTATTAAAAAATACAGCAATATTGCAACAAAAAAGCAAAGAAATTTTAAATTTTGTTTTATCAAACAAAAGTGAATATTTTATAAATCTGTAAAAGTGCATGCCACTCACTAAATGATCGGATTTTTAAAACTCTCATATTTTGTTAATATAAATTGATTTAACTTGGTTTGATATAAATGATTATTTTACGGCCTCTCTATTTTGATTCTTTAACAAATAAATTAGCCATGTCCGGTTTGTCTATAGTTTATAAACAAAAAAATGGCAAAACATCGGTTAAATAATGTGAATAAATATCGTTAAATATAAGAAAAATAATATTAAATTTTCATATCAAACATAATATGAATTCTAAAAAAATTCGTAAAAACCAATAATAGTTCAATACAAGCAAATATTAGTATAGTATGAAATAAATCTATAAAACCAAAATTTCGCAAAAAACAAAATAAAATAGTCTGTATTTTGGTTACTTCACATCGTAGACTAGAGTGAATTTTTTTGAAAAATGTGTCCAAACTTGAGAACTTCAAAAAAAAACTGTAAACGTAAAATACTCAGATGAGGTTTTTCCATGTACATAATGTTGTGAATTTGTTGAAACATGTTGTATAACTGCTTTTATATGTTAAAACGTCGAATATTTTGACTATGGTTAAATTATATCTGGCTGACGCTGAAAATTAGAATGCAGACATGAAGGGACCAATTAAAATTGTGCGGTAATGACGTTTTTTCTAAAAAAAATTTTTTTTTCTACATAATAAAAAATTGTACACTGTGAAATAATCTACCTACAATTTAAACAACTGTTTAGCACACAGTCGGACATTCTCTACTTTTATGCATTTTTGACACGACACACAAAAAAATACATTTTCTAATAGGAATACATTTATTACATAGACATAATAAGAAGTTTTATATACCTTAAATGTGGCTGGGGTTGGAATTAGCTCAAATACTATAAATCCAGTCAAAATTGCTTGCTAAAAAGAAATTATTATACTTTTTTTGAATTTTTACTTTTAAAAAAATTGTCTAAATTTTACTTTTACTTTACTTAAATAAAATTTTGACCGTAACTTTTGCTAAAAAATGATCGATAATCAATATTTGTTATAGCACTAATTTAGATTGGATAATATAAGTATTACAAAAAAAATGCATATTTGATATAAACTACAGTGATAAAACCTAATAGATATAGGCTAAGTGCTCTTTAGCTTGCTAATGTACCTATGCATGCCATGTGTCCCTAGGTATAGCTGTTATGTATATTCAGGAAACTCAGTGTTTATGTTTCAAAATTATTTTGAGTATATAAGTAAAATGTTTTCCTGAAATTGTATGTAGAACCTTCTAGAACATTCTGGAAAGTGAGGTAATATTACCTAATGCTCATTGGCTAAGAACTTTCTAGAAACTTCTGGAAGCATGCTTTGCTGGTATATAAATGGGGCCTGTTAGCTCCTAAATTTTATGTATATTTGTCTTTCTTTGTGGTTTGCCATTACTGCTCTGGCTATATACTGCCTGTACTATACTGCTGCTTTGCCTTGTGCTACTTGCTACTGCTGCTTTGCCTTGTGCTACTTGCTACTGCTGCTGTTTATCTGTTCCTGTTAGCAAATAAACTATTGTTGTGGAATCCTTTTGTGTACATCGCCACTGAAAACACAACATTAATAAAACAACTGCACAGATAATACAAAAAATAATTACTGCTATTGTACAGCATAAACAAAATTAAAAGAATTCAAGAAAAGAGTTTGGACTTTTAAGAATTGGTTAATTTGTCATTTGTTTACGAATTGGGGACAATTCGCTCCCGCCAGTTTGCTCCCGGACAATTCGCTCCCGAGACAATTCGCTCCCGGGCAATTCGCTCCCGGGACAATTCGCTCCCGGGACAATTCGCTCCTGGGAGTTTTTATAAACGCGAATCTTATCAAACCAACTTCAGTAGGGACAATTCGCTCCCGGGACAATTCGCTCCCGGAAGTTTTTATAAACGCAAATCTTATCACACCTACTTTATTAGGGACAATTCGCTCCCTGGAGAATTCGCTCCTTGCCCAATTCGCTACCGGCATTTTTATTAAATTCGATTCTTTTAAAGTAATTCATTCAGACGAAATTAATGATTTTTTTAGCTATTGTTTGTAAAAATGATGAGTAATTTATACAATGATTTGTTTGCAAGCGGGAAAAAATTAAGTTATATGTACCAAGAACAATACCTAAGGATAAATTTGCAACCTTTAAAAATTTTTATTGTTCGTTTTGGCAATAGTTATGAACAATCACGACGGTTAATTCAATGTACACAAAGGTCTCGAGAAGAATTAAACGTAATTGGTATATAACGTTGGAACTAAAAAAATGAGCATAAAAAGTTTAGAAAACTAACTATTTCGCTCTTTTTTCAAGATTTTTCTAAAACAAGCTGTTATCTATGTTTTTTACTCATGTTTATTAGTTAACCACCGTTATATATGAATTATTTCCGTTTCTTCCCGAGATCTTTGTGTGCATTGAATTATTCGTCGTCATTTTTCAAAGCCAGTTTTTTCTAGGTGGCCGAAGTTAATGGCTCGCGCCTTAATTTCGGCCACTATAAAAAAAAGTTAAACCTACACTGATCTTGAATGTAACAGAAATTTTAAAATTTTGTACTGGAATAACAAAAATAGCTATCGTTCGATTTTTAGACCGAATTTCGGGTCGATTGGAAAAATCAGAAAAACTTATCCAAAAAAATTTAAAAAAAAGTGGCCGAAATTAAGTCAGCTATCCTATATTCCAAAAAATTTTCCACAATGAGAAAAATAAGTTGTATTAAAATATAAACTAATTCTTGCAATAATCAAGAATTTATTAAAAAACTTGGCATTAAGTGTTGTGTTTTGCAGTTCTTTGCGTTTTGGCGTCGGGGTGGGGTGGTTTTTGTTGGTTTTTGTGGGGTTTGGTTTTGGGGGGTTTTTTGGCTTTGTCTTTGGCGTTTGGTTTTTGGTTTTGGTTGTCTTTGGCTTTGTGGTTTGCGTTTTCGTGGTGGTTTTGGCTGTTGGGTGTTTTTTAATATGAAAGCTGACCTTGTTGGTGCAAACGCAATTTGTTTTTATGAAACTTGTTTAAAAATGTCGAATTTCTTATTTACAGATTTAAATAACTTTCAAAAAATAAACTCCAATTCCAGAAAGGCTTAACTTTTTTGTTTTAAATCAATACAATATTTTGTTTCAGCGTAACCTGAAGAAGACATATCAATAATAGATAATAATTATCTTAATAAAAAGCAAAGCAAAAAACAAAATATCACACCATAACATATCATTCCATGATGTTTCACACATTTTGGGATAAACTTTATGTGAAAATCTTGAAAGCGTTTGTGAAAGTTAAAAAAATTTAAAAAAATTTTGTGAATGAGTTTTCATGTTTTACATGTTATATGAAATTAACTTTCCGAGTGCTTGAAAGCAGATTTGTATTGATTAAAATGTTTGTTTTTTCATTGTTGTTATAATTATTTACTTTTTTATCAATTTTTAAGGTTTTAATTCTTCGGTGCAGAAATAATATAAATAATTATACTTAATAAAGAAATTATTTGTGTTTTGTAAATTTCCACCGTGTTATGTGCATGCATCGATTCGCCGCCGGGGTTCATTGTCTGGCTCTGCAGCGCTCAGTTTTTTTACATTTTTAATTTCAAAACATGCTTTAAATTATTTTATCCGCATTTTTAGAACAATTTTTTTGAATTTAAAAAATGTTCCAAATAAAATTTGACCAAATATCTTCTGGTGCTTCTCTTTAATTATTTATGAAGTTGGCACAGAAATAAGCTGAAACTTCCGAAACTTCTGAAACAATAAATTGTTATAATTATTTACTTTTAAGGTTGTTTTAATTCTTCGGTGCAGAAATAATATAAATAATTATACTTAATAAAGAAATTATTTGTGTTTTGTAAATTTCCACCGTGTTATGTGCATGCATCGATTCGCCGCCGGGGTTCATTGTCTGGCTCTGCAGCGCTCAGTTTTTTTTACATTTTTAATTTCAAAACATGCTTTAAATTATTTTATCCGCATTTTTAGGACTATTTTTTTGAATTTAAAAAATGTTCCAAATAAAATTTGACCAAATATCTTCTGGTGCTTCTCTTTAATTATTTATGAAGTTAGCACAGAAATAAGCTGAAACTTCCGAGGGTTAGTACGGAGTTCTCAGACTCGTCAACATCTTTACTGTCTGAACTCTGAACATACGCCCTTTTTTATTGTCCCTTTTTCCTGCTCTATTCTCAGAACATTTTTCAAGTTTAGTTTTAATTAGCAATACAATGATGCTCTTAGATTTTTATATTTTCTTGTGTTTGATATCTAATAATTAATAAAATTAAAAAATACAGAAAACCATAAATAAAAAACACGACAGTCAAAACCCTTCAATTTAAAAGAAAATTGTTCAGTGTTAAAAATACAGATAACCATAAATAAAAATTATGTCATATTCTGATAACACCACTAATGTTTGTTTACATCGGAATGAATTCATAGTTTGGTTTTTAAAATCATTTTAATATGGTGCAAGTTGGCTGTTTGTGCGAACGAATGATTAAATGATAAAATAAAATAAAACAAAATAATAAAATTGTTAAATTGATATAATAAACATTTTTTTATAATTACAATATAATACACAAAAACTAAGCATACTTTTAAACTAGCAAATCAAGATTGATTTAATTTAAGCTAACGATTTAATCATTAGTTTAGCTATTAGTTTTTTCAAATCAAATTAAAACTGTTGTCTTATTTATATGCATTCATATGATCTCATTGTTAATTTTAATGCGTTGTTTCTCATATTTTTAACGTTGCTTATGTGTTTTTTAAAAAAAATTGTTAAATGGATATAATAAACATTGTTTTTATAATTACAATATAATACACAAAAACTAAGCATTCCGTTATGCTCATTTATTTTTAAGTGAGACTAACAAAATATAGGTTAGTTTATATGACATTAAATTATTGTATAAATTACTCATCATTTTTTAAAATCATTAATTTCGTCTGAATAAATTACTTTAAAAGAATCGAGTTTATTAAAAATGCCGGTAAAAGCGAATTGAATAGGGAGCGAATTGTCAATAATGAAGTAGGTTTGATAAGATTTGCGTTTATAAAAACTTTCGGGGGCGAATTGTCCCGGGAGCGAATTGTCCCTAATGAAGTTGGTTTGATAAGATTTGCGTTTATAAAAACTACCGGGAGCGAATTGTCCCGGGAGCGAATTGTCCGGGAGCGAATTGTCGGGAGCGAATTGTCCCGGTCCCTTTGTTTGCACACCGAAAAATCTGTGGATGTGAAAACCATCTAAATGTGCAGAAATATGATCGGGTTTGGGTGTTATTATCAACCAAATAAAAACTAGTTTTATTTGGAAATGTGATATCATAAACTTTTAACATTCTTTCTGGCACAGACATTGGATTTTACCTATAAAATGGTGATGCTGCTGCGAACCCATAAAATTTCTTATTTTATACGCCTGTCAAAATCTAAAAATAAACTAAAAATCAAAAGAGAAAAAGAACAGACTCTTTTAAGAAGCCATAAGTTTTTTGAATTCGTTTAGATCGTTCATTGTATAGCTTGTTGGTAATAATAAACATATGAAGATTTACACTAAAGGTAAATTATAAAATTTTATAAAATTTGAGACAAAAATAAATACAAAATTTACATATATAAGGAAAATTTTTGATCCAGTTAAAAAGCTCATATCCTATACCATACGCTGAAACTTTTTAAAGGAGTTTTTGTGACTGACAGTATCGAACGCTTTAGAAAAATCCACATAAATAGCGTTAATACAATTTTTGTTATCAAGAGCAGTAACCCATTCTAATAACGTAAATAAAAGCTGCAACCCTACAGACTTTTTGCTGAGGAAACCGAATTGCTGTTTTGTAATTAAATTGTTACTACAACGCATATATTTTAAAACGGCATCACAAACAATACTTTCCATAATCTTTACGCATTGTGACGTAAGAGATACCGGCCGCGATAATTACATGTTAAGCTACAAGCTCTTTTTTATGTATGGGGCAAACAAGCGCGTCTTTCCAAATTTGGGGAATAGAGCCAGATTCCATAGAAATTTCAAAAATTCCAGCAAGCACCATCGCAATGTTATTTGAAGTCCTTTTTAAAAAGTAAGCTGGTATATTATCTGGGGTTTTAGAAAATTTATTAGGCAGCTTTTTAAGTTTTTGCTCACCCAAAGTCACGGGAAATAACACTGTGTTTATACCTTTATTTTTGTCAACATTTCTTTCAAAATCTGGCTTTCTTCCGTCATCAATGGTGAACACGGAAAAAAATATGTATTAAAAATATTACACATTTTTTGGTGATTTTTCTTAGGTTGTTCGGATTCGGTAAAATTACAGCATTGTTTTTTTTCTCTCAATACAACATTAAAATATTTTTATGTAACAATAAAAAGAAATTGGTTGTTTTTAATTTTCTTGTTTAATTATTTTTATTTGGCGTAATGTTTTACACTTGGTTTTTTTTAGTTTTTTAATTTCCTTTTGAACAATGATCGTTTCAATTCTAATTTTTATCTTCGCTTTTTATGCCTCAAAAATGAGTATATTCTTTATAAGCACAAACCCGTTTTATTTATATTTTTTCAATAATTTTAGCAGAGGAACCAATTTTTCAGGTGTCCAAATATTGTTATATCAAACTTGGTAAAAGTGTATATCCCAATAAACTGAACCACTTTTTATATGCAAAAACTGCGTGAGCCAATATATCTTTCTTTGTTATTTGAGATTATCAAGCATGAACACAGAATTATTCATCATTTAAAATTTTATTAATTTTAACGAATTAACCCATAATTTTAACGAATCAAAAAGGAAACTTAAATATGGCTTAGGCTTAGGCTTGTCTCGATTACTTGCCGTATTGAGTCGACCATATATCAACAAAAAAATATTTAAAGGAAAAGTGATTTTATATTATTAAACATTAAATACTTTATTTTTTACGAATCTTTATCATATTACCTAATTTATTACAGAAATGTTCATATCTAACTTGTTAAATTTTGTCATTATTTATTATATTTTTCGAAAAACAGAATTTAAAAATATTGCGTTCTAATGCGTTTTTTAAGACATCAACGGCACAACTTTAATTGGTCCTTTCATGTCCTATAGAGACCAATCACCCTTAACGAAATTCCCGCCTATACAAAAATCCAAAATAATAAATTACTATGTTAATTTTGGTCCTGAGTGTTGCACGAAAACTTTAAGTACCACTACAAAAAAAAGTATATTTAAATACGCGTTTTTTAAGCACGGCCTGAAAATTAAATTATTATAAAAATCCGCTAATTTTTTTTTTTAATAACAAATGCTGCAAAACATTTTGAAATTAATCCTTGGTTTTTAAAACCATTCATACATAACTTGGATTATATCGAAAAAAATTTTAATTTAATTTAATTTAAATCAACTATAATTTTATTTGTATTTTGACAAAAAAAACCAAATGTTGATTTTAGACAATTGTATTTTATTTGTTTTGTAATTTAATTTTTTATAATGCAAAAAACAAGATAATACAAAAAATATAAATAAACAAAGCAATATTTCTTCTTAAAATACAAATAAAATTATATATCTTGGATGTTAAAATTGCTCTATAATATTACCCAAGTTAAGACTGCTTTTCAGGGTCAAAGACTAATAAAAAAGTGTTCCTGCAAAGAAAAGTATATTTGTAATTTTTTAAATAAACCAATTTTTTGCGGATTTTTTAAATTTATTTTTCAGTTAAGCGTTTCAAAAAAGCGTACTTAACTTTTAAAAATTGTTTAGAATATCGTTTTGAAACTCACGACCAAGATTAACATAGTAATTTTATGATTTTTGGATTTTTGTGCGCGGAGTTTTGTTAAAGGGGATGGCTCCATACCATTTTTTTTTAATTATTTAATTAACGCAAATGAACTTTTTTTAATTCTCTAGGAGTTTCCAGTTTTTCAATTAAAAAAATTGCGACTTGAAGTATAGCTTGAACCAGCAACATTTTCTTTAATACATTGTGCTTCTGAACTACTTAAAAATTAAATAAATTACTGTTTTAAAATTACTGTAAACATTGTGTATAGTGGCTAAAAAATTAAAAATATTAACCTAATTAAAATGAGTGCGGTTAAGGATCAGAAATGCACAACTAATTAGAAATACATATTTACAAAAGGTTTTCAAATCAGCACCTTACGTTTTAATGTGAATTAGTGCTGTTTTAATCTTAAGTGTCATGCTACCGAGCTGCGTCTAAAGCTAAGAGAATTTCGATACCTATGTAAATACATGTATTCTGACCACTTTTTATCTGGAGGAGTTGCAATTTATTTTGTATTTGCAATATATTTTTAATCAATCTGACCACAAAGCTGTTTCGTTTCTCGCTCACAATTTATGTGAGCGATTCTTAATTTAAATATCTTGAAAATAAATTATTTGTTATTGATTGCTGATAAGAAACAATATTTATAAATACCGATTGCCAACCAAACACTTTTTTAAAAACTTACTCTTCTGCTTTAAAATATTCATTCGATAGTCTGGTACGAGCTTCCGAGCTTTGTGCCCAAAATAAAAAAAAAATTTTAAGGTATTAGAAACATTAATTTTTAATGCAAGTATTTGACGACAACATATTTTATAATGTGTTATACTTAATTATGTATGTTTCCTATTTATGTTTATTCAATATTTCAAGTGTTTTTTGTTCAATTTTTTGTTCTCTTTTGTGTTTTGTAAAAGTGAATAGTTTTTTAAGCACCTCATTGTAAATTTCAAGAATTCATAAAATTCAGGAAATTAATTTAGGATTTTTTAATATATTTAGAATATTTATAGGTAGAATTCCGTCGAAATACTTTTTTCAAATGTATTTCGACGGAATTCCTTCATTTATTACGTTTTTAAAGCACTTTTAATTCCTTCATTTATTACGTTTTTAAAGCACTGCCGAAATTTTTCCACAGTACTACAAGTCAAAAAGTAAAGAGAAAACATTTCATAATCACATTTCGAAAAATCCGGGACCCAATATTTTAATGACTCATTTTGCGAACTAAAGCTGTTACAATTTATTTTAAATCCAATGGGATGATGATCAGAATTTGAAAAACTTGGTAGAAGATTTATTTCGTTAATAATTTCAGGGTCATTTGACAAAAAATCTTTCAGAATATTTTTGTCGATTTTTGTGTGTTTTATTACATTCTTTTAGATTTTTAAATGTCATACTATATGAAAACGGAAAGTGGGTGTTGTAATATTTTGCCAAATAGGCGGTGCGCAGTGTCATAATATCTGAACATATTTCCGCGGTAGTAATTTTGAGTCATCCTGGTCGATTTGATTTTAAATAAAATAAAAACACGCAAAAATGATTGCTAAACAATCTAGCATTCTCATACAAAATGCCACATGTGGAGTTTTTTGTAAGTAAAGCCAGCACTCTGATTGGAAAAAAACTCGTGTTGTTTACAAAATCATTTTATTTTTATCAAAATATTATAAAAATATATACTGGCGTCGCAAACATCTGATTAATTTTCTGTTGATTATTTTTTATAGAGGGTTTCTTGCACCTAAGGTGCTACAAGGACCAGAAGTTGTTAACCTATTTTTTGGTAGGATAATAAACTTTCGATGGAATGTTATATTTTAAAATCCTTTAATTTAAAAATATTTTAGTGTATTGGATTCTTATGGGTTGTTTTTTAATTAAATTGTTACCGATTTGGAAAAAATTTCGCCAGATTTCGTCATTTCGCTTTACAACAGACAATAGTGCTAAAACGGCATTTATGATGCATTGGTTTGTGTTAAGCGGTAAATATTTTTACCTGATATGCGAGAGAATTATTTTAGTTGTTTTCAAATTTGTAAAAACAAAATAAATGAATGAATGAATATAAATGTGCTTTATTACTATCTTAATTTATGTATTTGCTATTGATAATAGAAAATACATGCAACTTTAGTTTAGATGTGTAATACTGATGATAAATCAAGTTTATTCCAAAACGTCTAATCTCTATGTACTCAATAAACGTTTTAATTTTACTTATTAAAATATATTAGAATTTGTTGAGCACTTTTTTTCATAATGTATTAGGAGCTTTATATATTTTATTTAAAAAACGGGTAACCTTTATGATTAAAAATTAAGATACCGGTTTGGATATATTTATATAAAAACAAACGGATTTTAATAATAGTTTGCAGAATAAATAAGTCTTGGTATAAATACATGAGTAGGAGGTAGGACTATTTAAAAAAGAAAGTCAGCTACGGTGTTTTTTTTATTTTTGTGTGGTTTTTGTAATGAGAATCAGCCACTCCTTTTTTTTTCTTTTGTTTGAAACTGAAATGAGTTACAAAACTTTGCGTATATGGTTAAGAAATAAATAGGTTATTTCACTTGTAAGACGCACCACAGATGAAATGAGAAAACCACACCATAGCCGACTTTTTTTTTGAAAAAAAATCTTGATTTATTATTGTTCGGAATTCAAAGAAATTCAAAACTTTAGATTTTGGTTTCCTCAGGTTTGTTTTTGCGCAAATATAAGAAACGGACTTAATTATTCTAATAGAACAGCATCTTTAGTATATCCAAAGCAAATCTGTAAGAAATAAAACAAGCTGAAGCTATGAGTTTTAATGAGATTTTAAATACGATGGATTTTGACGATTTTAACGGAGAAATTCTATTTTTAGCTCTAACGTCAGATGCTCTTTAATGCTTTATTAGGTGTATAACCAATGGTGCGCTGTTGTTCCTTAATTTGGAAACAAAATAATGTTTTTGTTTAAATTTTTCTTAAAAATGTAGCGCTGTCTGGTATGAACCATGTTAATTTATTTCAAAATAAAATTTAAGAAAAGTTTGCTTAAAAAAACTGACGTTTTTCGATGTGGCCTCGTGGAAAAAACATTTTAACATCAATTTATTAAACATAAATGGTAGAGACATGTCCTATGCATAAGACATGTCCTATGCATAAAGAGCAATAACGCATATTTTAAGAGACATTTATGTAGCACCCATAATTGCTATGCTATGCGTTTAGTATGCATTAATATTTAAAGAATAATATCTATCTAAATTAAATGACCCAAATCATAAAAAATAATAGTTTATTTATGAACAATTTTACTGTTTTGATACATATAAATATTTACTCTTTTTGTTAAAAAATTTGCATTTAAATTTAGCTTTTCTAATTTGCGGATAACCGCAAACTGGTTTTATGGAAAATCTATTTAATGAATAAGTACAACGTTTTTTTTTTGGTAGAAGAACTTAGCTCCGCCGAAAGAAACCCCGGAACTTACCTCCGAGTTTTCTCCCTCTGTCGCGCAAGTCGGAACTTACCTCCGATAGCCGCGCAACCTCTAAACATGCCTCCGGAAATCCGCCTCCTTTCTTATTCCTCTTTCTTTGTCTATTGTTTTGGATTAACTCGTTTGTTTTCTAAACTCTTTATTGTGAAACTTGATTGAAAGGTCATTTAATTGTGACAGTTTGTGATATAAATAAATAGAATTAAAACATTTTAAAGTTGTAGATATTAGTAATTAAAAATATTTTATTTAGGTGCAAATATAAAATAAATTCTAATGAAACAAATATAATCATTGCATTACAACATTTTAAACAAATTTAAAACCACACAAAACAAAAAAGCGATTTTAGATTTTTGTGCGGATTTAAATAAAATATTTTTTTTTAAAATAATTTCAAAATTTGCAAAACAAATTTGTCTGTAAAAAAGAATTTAATTTGTAGGAAATTTTTTAAATTTTAATAATGTTTTAAATTAAGATTAAAGTATTATTAGTTGAAATAAAATAAATAACGAACTTAATTTACAAAAAAAGTTTAAATACTCCAACACGGACTTTCCAACTACTAATAAAAACAGAAAAAATTATAGTATTTAATTTTTTGCGTATAAGGAATTTATCATTTCAACTCGTAAACTAGAAAAGTATATTAAATTAAAATTGAAAATAGTATTCTTGTTTTAATTCTTATTATGTAGTGTTAAAAACAAAATGTTTTATTATGCAGTGTTTTAAAGATTTTATTAAAATATCACAAATATAATGTAAAACGCCTCCACTCGAGGGCCTTTTTTTCATCGGTTGGTTAAAAGAAAAGCAATCGGAGGTAAGTTCCTCCCTATAGAATGTAACGGAGGTAAGTTCCTCCCTAGCGGAGGTAACGGAGGTAAGTTCCGACTTTTTGGAGGTCATCGGAGGTAAGTTCCTCCCCTACCAGAGGTCATCGGAGACAAGTTCCATGAACCAATTTTTTTATAATAGTTATGTAGGAATTATACTCGAGTTATGACTAAATCTTTTAAAAGATTTCTTTAGATCCGGATGTTTTTATCAATATTTGCCTATCTATATAAATAGATCGTGCATGTATGTGATTTTCTGTGCACCTGTTTCTTACCATTTCTTACCGTTTTATAACGCTCACACTGAGTTAGAAATTGCTGTGCCCAAGAACCAACAGAAATCGGCGGATTTTTGCTGTAACTTTTCTTGGAGAGTTTTTTTTGTCAAACTTTTCTTCAAAAATTTAGTTTATAGAAGATGTATTCTGTTCGAGTATATTCTTTGTTTGCAGCAAATCATATAAATATTTTTATATTCTGCCATTTTTGTTGCTAAATATTGATTAAAAATATTGAGGTTTTTAAATTGTCATCTGCCACCTATGAATAATCACGACGATTAATTCAATGTACACAAAGGTCTCGGAAAGAAACGGAAATAAACCGTATATAACGGTAGTTAACTAAAAAAAATGACTAAAACAATAGGCAACCGCTTGTTTTAGAAAGAAAATTTTAAAAAAAAAAATAAAATTGGTTTTTTTTCTTTTTTTTTTATTTTTTTTTTTTTACTTCCTTCATTTACTATTTCCATTAAATGTCATCTGGACCTTTGTGTACATTGATTTAACCGTCGTGATTGTTCATAGGAATTTGCCCATAATAATCGTTGGTCTAAGCCAGCATTACACATTTTGCTGAAAATTTTGTCTTGTTTGCAGTTAAGTAATATTTCCCAAATAATTAAATACAAAATTTTAGGTACTGATATTTTCTTGATTTAAAGGCGGCATAAGAAGCAAACAATAAAAAAGTTTGGAGTTTTTTTTGTTCAACACAATTTGAACCTGAAACTTTGGCCATGAACAGTTCGAGTTTAACGCTGACATTTGTTGCAGCTCTACTGATTATTTTGCAAATAACATTAGGTATATAAACTTTTTTCAAGTTTTTTAACTTAAAGAAATTTCATATTACACTGTAGAAACACCGGAAATGTTTTTTGTATTCATATATGTTTTATATTTAGGCCAAAATACAAGATACTGGTGCTGCCGGTAAATAATTGGTATAAAACTAAGCAAAATGCTCATCTAATTTATAATCCAATTTATTCCACGAGTTTTTTTCGCGGTTCAAACTTTAGGTTTTTTTCCGATTAAACGGAAACGCGGCTGCAGAGTAGCCAACAGTGATCAATCGACCAAAAACACGTAAGGAATAATTTGCATACGGTTTGGTTGAAATCGCGCTCGCAACTGTCGAAGCACCTTAATTGTTTTTTGTTGGAAAATCGCGCAAAAACTGTTGAACGTAAACTATTACTGACATAAAAATCATGCGGAACGACCAATAAGCTGCGTTCCAACCATGCCTATGCAAATTGTTTCTTACGTGACTTTGGTTGATTACCCGGTCTTGCTCCCCGGTCAAAAAAACTTCTTCTCTTGCTGCCAGGTATATTAACTTCAAAAAACGGTGAAAAAATATAAGAGGAAAAGTTAAATAAAGACTAACCTAAACAAAATCATGCTCAGAGCATTTTTGAATCATCGTGAAATAATAATTTTTTTAGTCGTTTCAATAAAAAAGTTCTATTTACTGGTTTCAGAAACAATCGTAAACATGAAAAATCGTAATTTTGCAATTATTAAAAATTGCTAAAAGCATAAATTTTCAAGCACCAGCTTTACTTTTCGTACAATTTTTATTTATAATTAGAGTAATGGTATATGGACGATTTTGTCAGTTTATTATTTTTTCAATTTTAAAAAAAAAAAACAATACAATCAAACTTAATAATGGGTAAGTGATATAGGTACTTTGCACTACAACTCAGTTTATACATGAAGCATGCAATAAACATAGCGAGTCACCCTAATGGATAATTACCGTATCTCCTACTGATTTTTTGTAGTATGCAGATCAACCCTCGAAAGCGCGCGAAATTTCGATCGGTTGATCTGCATACTACAAAAAATAAGTAGGAGCTACGGTAATTATCGGTTATGGTGACTCGCTATGTTTATTGCATGCTTGATGTATAAACCGATTCTAGTGCAAGATGCCTATACTTTAATGCTTAAAATAACCTTGAATTAAATGTAGCTCATTTAAAGGTTTGTTGAACACCTATTGCGTTAAATGGATGCCACAAACTAGAGGATAGGATAATCATTTATTGTGTTTACTGTTTGAATGGCATAATTTGATATTTTAATAATGCTTATTTTGTTCAAAGTTTTTATTCTAATCACCAAAACAAAACAAAAGCAACAATATTTTTTATCACTGTTTAAAAAATGCGAACCGATCATTCCCGCAATCTAAAAATTAAGAATTAAAGAAACAAAGAACAATTAATAACAGGACGTGGTTTTTAGAAAGTGGTTTAAAGGTTTATATTAAGCACTAAAATGAACCACTTATTGTAGACTTCTTACACATGGGTAAAGATTTGGCTGATACTTGTTTTTACGAACGTGCATTTCATTTAGAAACTATTCTATTAGAAAAAATTTTTTTTAATTTATTCTACTTTTTTGTACTTTAATTTTAAACAAGTGGCCTCTTGTAGAATTATAATGAAACTTGAAAAATTTTTGAGGGTTTATATTGGTCTGCACATTAATTATTTTATAACATTCTGTAAGATCAATTATACATGTATTTCTGCTTTGTTGTAATTTTTTAAAAAATAATTAATTTAATCTATCATCATTTAATGGACGCAAATTACAAAATTTGA
>JASAMX010024117.1:0-11807 GCA_030248175.1 Microlaimidae sp. YZB2_3 | reverse complement strand
TCAAGCTCAGACATAGATTGACATAGTAATTTATTAATTTTCGTAATTTTTGAGAGTGGAGCTTAGTTAAGGTTAAATTATGCGTCAATTTTGTTTTAAAGTACCTAAATTTTTTCAAAAACCTTTAAATGTTCCTATCTTATTTTATCAACAAGAATATTTTGGTTTCATATCATTATATAACAAAATAAAAACTGTTTCAAATCATGTAAAAGATTATAAGATGACAGAATCATAATCATATTTTTGATTTGGTAACAATTATTTGATGAGTAACAACAATGATTTGATTTTGAAAAGTTTTTGTGAAAACTTTACCTTTGCTCCCTAAAGCTCACAAAAATGTTTTCTACAAAATATCTCCAGTGGTTGGGCTATTGAGGGAAGGGGTAAGGTTTTGATAAAAAATTATAAAAATCGAAGACAAAAAGTTTGATTCTGCACCGCATCTTTAACGTTTGTACTAATGACACCAGCAATGTAATCCTGAAATGGGTTACAGATTTTACTTAAACAATAGACCTATATCTCTTAGAGGTGCCATCGTCTGGATATTGCCGTTCAATTGCAAATGTTTTAATAATAATAACTTTAGTAAGAATACATGAATATTGCGCGCGGTTTTTGCGATTTTTCGCCAAATTAATTCACTGCAAAAAAGACAGCTTTTTGTTTTGTTTTTCGACGTGTTTACAATTTTGATCATAATATTGTTATATATTATATGTCCGCCGTTTTTTATCCCTTAATTTTCACCAAGATTTTATTTCACATATGACAAATTTTGATATATCGTTTGTGTAAAAAAACCTAATATCAAGCTTACAATTGGCTGTCAAAAATAACGAATTTAAAATTTGTAGGCATTCCAAGCCCGTATGCTGGCAGCAGCAAATCTCTAAATTTAAATGTTATGCAAGAATATGAAACTTTCGAAGATTAGTTCTAATTTTTTAGATTTATTTTGATTTAAAATATTAATAAGTGGTCAAAATAACACCATAAAAATACAAAATAAATTTTCGTTTAATTTCGAAAATACTTTTTTCCGCCATGCGAATTTTGTCGTACGTCATAATTCAAGATTTTTATTGGTTCTTCCGCAATTAAAATGACGCAATTCAGACCAGATCGAGGATTCAAACGTTTTTACACAAAAAAAGCAATTTAAAAAAAAATACATTTGGATGTGGGCAAAACTTGAGAGATATAAAATTTAGAAATAGGTTTTTCTGTTAAAAAACGGCGAAACAATTTCGCAAATAAAAAACACTTAAAAAACCGTTTTTGCTGCGATATTGAGTAATTTTTTAGCAGGGTTTTAACAGGTGTTGGATGTGCGCCGCCAAATCTGCCGCCAAACTGCTGCCAAACTGCCGCCAAATAGCCGCCAAACTGCCGCCATTTAAAACTAGGATTTTAACTCAGTTATATGTAATTAAATATTGTTAATCTCATATTTACAATTTTTTATAGTACAAAAAAATGTTAATCTTTTTTTATTCTACAAAAAATTGAAAACAAAAACGAGTTGTTTTTCTTCACGGAGATCTCCTTTTTTAAAAACTATCCAAGCAAGCTATAGCCTATTGCGCCTAGGGCATTTTGTTCCAGCAGCGTAGATATCAATATAAAAGCAGTTGCCAATTTTTAGCGCACGCCGCGCGAACTTTTCAGTGCGCAATATAGTCTAACTCCGGTTTACTCGACTGTTTTTAAGGTTAAGCTCAAGCCCTAAGTCCTTCTTTAAGCGTTGAACGTTAAGCGTTGAACGTTAAGCGTTGAACGTTAAGTGTTCCTAAGCCTAAGCGAAGCTTTAAAACAACCTAAACTTTAACAAATAGCTGCGCGAAGAAAGCTTAGGTTGTTTTTTAGGCTTTGCTTAGGCTTCTCGACTTTTTTTAAGGTTAAGCCTATGCGTTCCTAAGCCTAAGCGAAGCCTTAAAAACAACCTAAACTTTAACAAATAGCCGTGCGAAGAAAGTCGAGAAGCCTTTAGAGTAAGAAAAAGTCGAGTAAAACCTAGTTTATATTTATAACACATTTTTTGTAAATTTTAAAGTTAGAAAAATAAACTGTGAATTAGTTAAAACCGTCTTATTATAAAATTTTTTTACTTTAACGCCTTAGCTCCTAAATGGCGGCGGTTTGGCGGCAGTTTGGCGGCAGTTTGGCAGCAGCTTTGGTGGCGCATATCCAACACATGATTATAACTTTGAAAATATGTTTTTTTAAACAAAATAACTCTAAATTCGAAAAAATATGGTTTTAAGGCTTATTTTTTGGAAAAAGTTTTAATTTAAAGGTTTGCTGCTGCCAGCATAAAGTTTGGAATACTTCCAAACTTTAAATTCGTCATTTTTAACAGCTAATTGTAAGCCTAATTTTTTTTCAAAAACAATATATGAAAATTCGCCATATGTGATAAATTTTAGATTTTTGATGATTTAAAAATTTTTTTTCGGCATTTGTGTTTGGCCTCCCTAGCTCCCGGGGGCTTAACTCCCCAAAATAAATTTTTATGTCAAAAGTAAGAGATAAAAAACGGCGGACATTTGATATACAACAATATGATTAAAATCTTACACACGTTAAGCAGGAAGCAAAACAAAAGCTATATTTTTTGCAGTGTATTAATTGGCAAAAAATCGCGAAAACCGCATTTAATGCATCATAAAAAATTTGACCCAGTCAATTTCGCTCAAAGTTTCAGAAAAAATTCGAAAAAGTATGTTTTAACAGCATACCAAGCGGCTATTCTTATCTTGTACTAATAAAAAAGTTTTGTTTTTTGGGACCAGGATTTTTTTGACCGCATCGGCCGTAGTGATGACCTCATAGAAAAACAATTTTTCTAACCTCTTTAAATATTAGCCAATAGTCTGAGCTGTGCTCTGATATATGTCCTGTACATATTCTACCTTACGTTATGGAGATATAACCTTTTAAAATTCGAGTTTTGCCGCTAGTCCGCATAATTTTTTATAAGTATAAATATAGACTATAATTTTCATTGTATTTTTGACTTCATCAATATTCAAAAAAAATTTTTTGGATATTTTTTTACAATTTTATTTTCAGATACAATTGTGCAATTAAAATTATTATTTAATCCAAATTAATTATGCATCTCCGATGAGTTATTAAAAAAAACAAACAAAACACGTGGTAAAGCAAAGCAAAAATCAAATACAAAAAAACATAGAAAATTTTTGCAAGCTCACAACAAAAATTCAATTTTTGTAATTTTTTTGATATTTTTATCATCTATATATACAAATATACAAATAGGTGTAACTAAATAGAAAAAACTTTTATATGATTTAATTGGTTGCGTAATAGGCATTTATTATTTCAAGACAAAACGACAGGTAAAATACTCCTAGCTGAGAACGTAGGCATGGTTTAATTTTCGCCTTTTTTATAAACAAGTTAATACTATTGGCTCACCTGTTTTTACTGAAAACTTAAAGAAATTCATTGTTAATATAAGATTATTTTAAATTGGTTTTAGTATAAATAGCTCTATTGTATTTTGTAAGCATATTGTATGCATTTTGTAATCAACACTTGTATTTTTGTTTAAATTTTGTTATATTATACATTTAAAATCGATTTTAATTAAGAATATTTAGTGGTAAGTTGACATTTAACATAGCCGTGAAATACTTGCTGCTGTCTATTTTAACGGCGCAGTGTAAAGTAAATCATTTTAACTTATTTCCCGCCAGTGGTCCCCACGCGCAGAAGAGAGAATGTGTACTGTAAGGACTCGCAAAATTGGGAACTCATTTAGAATTTTACAATCTCAAGTAAAGTTGGAAGCGTGCCGATACATTATTTCTGCTACCATTACGCTGATTAGTTGATTTACAGAACAAAAAACAATTCTGAGCGATTATTGGAGTATAGAAAAAGGCGAGAGTCGCAGCTACACCTACAACTTAAACCTTTAAAAAAACTATATTGAGATTAAAAATGATCCATGTTCTTGTTTTAATTTTTATTATGTAATGTTAAAAACAAAGATGTTTTGTGTAGTGTTTTGGTTATTTTATTAAAATAGGGTGTTGGATGTGCGCCGCCAAATCTGCCGCCAAATAACCACCAAACAGCCGCCATTTAAAAACTAAGGCCTTAACGCAGTTATATGTAATAAAATAAAATTATGCTCACAT
Organism: Microlaimidae sp. YZB2_3; assembly: GCA_030248175.1. Classification (NCBI taxonomy): domain Eukaryota; kingdom Metazoa; phylum Nematoda; class Chromadorea; order Desmodorida; family Microlaimidae; species Microlaimidae sp. YZB2_3. The sequence continues at coordinate 7,629 of JASAMX010024117.1, read as the reverse complement.
TAAACAATTTTTTATAATACAAAAAATTGTTAATCTTTTTTATTATACAAAACAAAAACGAAAACAAAACCGAGTTGTTTTTTCTTCACGAAGATCTCCTTTTTCAAAAAGTAGTTATAGGCAGAGTATAGCATATTTTGTTTTAGCAGCATAAATTAAATGGCAGTTACCAATTTTCAGCGCGTGAACTTTTTAGCGCGCGATAGAACATAATTCACACAACACTACCAGCTAGTGTATTTTTTAAAAAAACACCATACCAGCCATACAGTTAAAAGACACCAAATAGCCACAATTCCCTTTTTAACCAACCACAAAAAAGTGAACAGGGGTTTTTTATGGCCCCCATTTTGAGTATAAACACTTTAAACTGTCGACTGTTTTTTAACAGTATTTTTGGAGCGTTTATACTTCGTCCTAGGGAAAGCTTTCCAAAATAATTCAAAGGACACCTTTAGATTGTCTAAAAACAACTTTGGCTTCCCTAGAAGTCCTTTGGACTTGTTATTTGAACACTTTAGACGAAGTATATATGCTAAAAAATTTCCTTTTGACTTTGTCCTTGATTTTTTTATTGTACTTTTGCGAGTTTGGACAGGAATATAAACCAGTCTTTTATAGGGTTTACTATTATTTTCAGTTATTGGCTAGAAAATTATTTTCAGCCAATAAAAGTCTGGCAGGCTGGCCGAGTTTAAGTCCCGAATTTAAATCCAGTGTGCAAAAAATTTATTTAAGTACAAACAGTCTGGCACGCTCGTCTTCAAAAAAATACTGACATTTCAAAATGATAATATTTGCATTTAAATTAAATTAAGCTAATTGGAACTTTGTGGTTAACTTTATTTTACAAAAAATATCTATTTCCCAAAACATTTTAAAAGCGTACTTCCGATTATTTAAAAAACCGACCGCTTAAGTTACAGTTAGACATGCGAATGAGGAAAAAGTTTATGCTTATGTTTGTCACGCAATTTCTGCGTTGGCTATAAAAATAAGCAATGAGGATATTTCTTTCAAACGATAAGAAAATATTTAAATCCTATTCTTGAAAAGAAATGCCTATTAACACTAAGAATCTTTTAAAAAAATATGTTAAATACAAGAAGTTTATAAATTCTTTTCCACAAAACATCGCTGGGAATTGTTTATTGCACAAAAAATTACTTTATTTATTGCTTTTTATTTTTTTAAAAAAATTGAATTTATTGATAGTACAAAATTAACTTTTTCATAATATCAATTTATATAATATATAGAATAAAAATAAATAATATAAAAAAATTAAATAATGTTTCAACCAAATAACCCTAAGATAAATTTATGAAATAAAAGAAACCGATATTTGCATTTTATTTATTGGTATATTTTTAATTTTTTTTAATAAGAGAATATAAAATCTGGCGTATTCAGAGAGCAAAAAAAATCTTTTATCTGAGAAAAAATATTTACGTTGCTTAACTGTTGACGTTATTTCGTTAATGTTATTTTATAAATCTTAACACGAAAAAATGGATTTTTAGAAAGCAATAATAATATTCATTGTTTGAGGAGTCCATGTATTTATTGTTTTAAATGTAAATATCTTTTATATTATAATTATGTTATTTTAAAACACATAATTAAACAATTCGTAGAGTAGATAAAAATTGAGTTTTAGTTTTTTTTTAATTTGTTATTTTACAGATAAATAAATGTTAAATTTATTTAAGTTTTTTCAAGCTTTTATTTTGCAGCTCTAAATTTGTTATATTAAAAAATATTATGGGAACCGTTGGAAGTAAAGAAAAAATTTACATTAGGGTAATTGAATTAATTTCGATCACTAATTTAGCATGTTAAGAAGCGGAATAGAGAAGCAAAATATTCGATTGCTTTTTTTAATAAAGGGGTTTTCTTGTTGATTTTTTCATCTCGATTTATAAGGAACCTCAATTGTCAGGGGAAATCAGTAAAATACCGATTGCTTTGTGGAAATCAAAGTGACATAAGGTAAAAACAAAGCGTAACCATCGAGACGCGCGTAAAAAAATGTTGAAAATTATGCCCGGCTTTTATTGGCTGAAAATGATTTCAGAATCGATTTATGCTAGGCGTTTATTGGCTCAAAATGATTTCAGAATTGATTTATGCCAGGCGTTTATTGGCTGAAAATGATTTCAGAATCAATTTATGCCAGGGCTTAACTGAAAATGATTTCATAATCGATTTATGCCAGGCATTTATTAGCTGAAAATGATTTCAGAATCCATTTATGCCAGGCATTTATTGGTTAAAAATGATTTTAGAATCGATTTATGCCAGACGTTCATTGGCTTAAAATGATTTCAGAAACGATTTAAGCCAGACGTTTATTAGCTGAAAAGGATTTCAAAATCTATTAGTGCCAGACGTTTATTGGCGCAAAATAATTTTCTAGCCAATAACTGAAAATAATAGTAAACCCTATTAAAAACTGGTTTATATTCCCGTTCAAAGTCGCAAAAGTACAATAAAAAAATAAAGAACAGAGTCAAAAAGAAATTTTTTAGCATATATACTTTGTCTAAAGTGTTCAAATGACAAGTCCAAAGGACTTCTAGAGAAGCCAAAGTTTTTTTAGACAATCTAAAGGTGTCCTCTGGATTATTTTGGAGAGCTTTCCCTAGGACGAAGTATAAACGCTCCAAAAATAATGTTAAAAAACAGTCGACAGTTCAAAGTGTTTAAAATCGTCCAAAATGCAAATTTAAATATTAATATTTTAACCCGGTAAGGACAACTCTTGAATCTGCCTTTGAAATACTGCAGGTAGGTGAAACTGCCTCGGACGCAGCTAGAAGGCAGGGTGGAGATAGGTAGGAAGTAGGTAGGAGGCAGGTAAAACTGCCTCGGAGGCAGCAAGGAGGCAGGGTGGAGGCAGGGTGAATGAAGGTAGGAGGCAAGTAAAACTGTCTCGAAGGCAAGTAGGAAGCAGGTGGTGCTGCCTCTTATGTTGAAGCATATAAAGGTTAGGAGGCAGTTAAAACTGCCTCGGAGGCAGGTAGCAGGCAGGTAAATTTAGAATAGACGCAAGTAGGAGGCTGGAAAATTTTCGATGGAGGCAAGTAGGAGGCAGAGAAAAACCAATTATTCCAATTGAAGCAGCCCGTCCTTACCGGGTTAACTTTGTTTTTGCTGTCCAACGGATCCTTTGGATTGTCCAAAAAATAGCTGTCATCTGTCTAAAAAACAACTTGCCTTGTCCGAAAAATAACTTTGGCGTATCTAACGAACACTTTTCAATTGTCAAAAAGAACACTTTGGATTGCCCAAAGGACAACACCGGCTTGTCCAAAAGACAAGATTGGATTGTTCAAAAAGAACTTCGGTTTTTTCAAAGGACAATTTTGAATTGTCTAACATTGCCCTTTTTGATTTTTTTATTCATGAATTTTTTGTCTTTGAACTGTCTTTTGGGCTATCCTTTGGACAAAGTAAGAACCAAGCTTAACAGTGATCATCGTTTTTTTTAAATTGAATTTTCGGGTCCTACGTTTTTCTAAATATAATTAAGGACTAAAACATTTTTACCAGTAATAATATCATGTTTTTTTTTTAATTTTCTCACTTTTAAATTTTTTCAAACTCTCAAATTTTATTTAGCAACAAAAAGCACGTTAAAACGCTTTTGAATTTAAAGAAGCGTTGCATGACAAATCGAACGTTGAGTTTTTTTTTGTGTTCAAACTAATATTTTTATATTAATCTTTTGCGACGCTCGTGATGTTTTGCAATGCTATCTTAAAATATCTTTGTACATTTTTGTAAAATTTACTAGTTTGTTTCATACAGAGTTAGTGTCTTTGAATTTTAAAATAGTTTCTTTTGAATTAATAAATTTAACCGCAGAACTATAAAATCGGTAACTAAATTCTTAAATTATTTGTGTTCCTTTCTTTCAACCAAAATAAGTTGATATTTTATAACAACGATGACACAAAGTTTTACTACCGTTGACCTAAGTACAAAAGGAAAAATTCATGACTTACGTTTTTCTAAATATAATTAAGGACTAAAACATTTTTACCAGTAATAATATCATGTTTTTTTTAATTTTCTCACTTTTAAATTTTTTCAAACTCTCAAATTTTATTTAGCAACAAAAAGCACGTTAAAACGCTTTTGAATTTAAAGAAGCGTTGTATGACAAATCGAACGTTGAGTTTTTTTTTGTGTTCAAACTAATATTTTTATATTAATCTTTTGCGACGCTCGTGATGTTTTGCAATGCTATCTTAAAATATCTTTGTACATTTTTGTAAAATTTACTAGTTTGTTTCATACAGAGTTAGTGTCTTTGAATTTTAAAATAGTTTCTTTTGAATTAATAAACTAGCCTTGAAAAATGCTCTAAGAATAGAGCAGGAAAAAGGGGCGATTTTTCCACGGGCGTATGTTTAGACAGAAAAGATGTAGACTAGTCTGAGATGGACATTATGTGGACTATAGGAAATTTGCATTTGGTTTGGCCAGCTGCTCACTAAATAAAAATTTCTACGATATGATAATGATTTGTTTATACATTGATTTAATCACACAGCACTGTTGCATTTTTTTAGTTTGATGAAATGTCAATTGAAAAAATCATACTCACGGCAATCTTTGACAAGCGCGAAATCGCCACTTTTTCAAATTTATATCATATGGCTGCCTAAAAACATATACCAACAGAGGTGCTGGTATAAAATTTTAGACAATGGCATAATCCCTTTTTGGGTTTAAGAAGGAAAGGTGTAAATTCTGAAACATTAATATAAAATAAAACTGCCTTTTTACAAAATGTACAAAAGATAATTAGTTTTACCCTTTATAAAGTTTGCATTTTCATTTTAAATCGAGTGATTTGATAACTAGTTGTTAAAATAGGGGAATTAGTCTTTACTATTAAACCGTTTGTGCTGCAAATTTTAAAGTGTTTCAATTATTTTTTTTAAAATACTTATGATTAGTACAGTCCCGCGAAAAGGTAGCTTCCCATTGGAAGCGTCCCGCGGCCTGCAGCTTAAGAGAGGACGCAGTTGGAGCCCGTGTTCAAGGAGACTCGCAGGTTTTCCAAATTCTTGGAACGCGGCTCAGGCCGCGTTCCATGGAACGCGACCCGCGTTCCAGCAACCCGCGGGACGCAGGCCGAAGGACGCAGAATGCATTCCAGCAACCCTTGGGACGCAGGACGCAGGACGCGTTCCAGCAACCCGCGGGACGCAGGCCGCAGGACGCAGGAAACAGGCCGCGTTCCAGCAACCCGCGGGACGCGGGACGCAGGCTGCATTCCACAGACTTCAGCCCGCGGTAAGCGGCATGATTAAAGATTTAAGACCAGTGGGAAAGACCTTTTGAAGCAGAGCCATAAACCGCAGGCCGCGGTAGAACACGTTCCAGAACCCCCAGACGGGCTCTAAAACCCGCCAGGTGGACAGAATAAAAAATGCTCCAAAAGAAAATAACGCAGGATTTCATTTAGTTTTTTCAAAACTCAGAAGCACAATTACGTTAAATGAATATGTTTAAATGTTGCAAAATATTTTAGCATTAAAGCATAGTGCTTAACATGATACATATTATAAGGTTAATTTTTTAATAAAAATAATGTCTAAGCAAGATTGCATTTTTTTACCTGTTTATAACTAAATAAAGAAAGAATTTCTTTAATTTATTGCACAGCTGTCATTTTCAGCCCAATTCTACAATAAAAACTTATTTTTTTAATGAAAGAAAAACGGATCGTATCGCAATAATTAACAAAATAAAAATAAAAAGGATTTTCATAAAATCGTAAAAATTTAACAGTCAAAACAATTTAACTTATTTTGACCATAAAAAATTTATTTTTAAAACTTATTTTTATCAAAAAAGGCATGAATATTTTTTTTATTTTAGAGTTCAGAAATAGTTTAGTAATAGGAATGCAAAAATAAATCTATATAAACATGGAGACACAAACTGTATTTCTATTTATTAAATATACATAAAACATGGATTGTAATGTCCAAAAATACATATAAAACCAAGATGCTTGTAAATAAACAAATACCTAAATTTACATTCTGTTTGTATTCTCATTAATATTATTGCGCCTCAGAAGGCTTTAATCTAAGCTCATGTTCTACATTTGAGTACTCATACTCCCTTCCTTTTTTAATTTGGATTTGGATTTTACTATTCGCACTATCAATAGCTTTAACGTTCTGCTTCCAGGCATTTTTATTATGTGGAAATTTTTTCTCTATAACAAGCTTAATCCAAAAAATCTTTTTTTGGATTTAACTTTTCCTTTTTGTTTACGCCTGAGATATTTTTTCCAACTAATTCCCCTTCCAGCGAAATGATGATTGCCCGAAGAAGTCTTAATGCAAGCTTTGATGGGCAGTTTTGGAAGTGAAGATAAAATGTTTCAATTACCTTTCGATTTAGAAAGTCGTTAATTAAAACATTTACAGCGTTTTCTTCTGCTCTGACCACGTCTGCTGTTGACATGGCTTCATCAACACCAAAAAACAGCACGTTCCATTGCTTTGGTTTTTCTATCGGTTGGTTCTGGTTGAGATATGACCACTTCAGGATATTTTTGAAAGACGCTTTTCAACAGATGATAGTTTTTGAATCAAGGTTGTGTTTTGATTGATAATATTAGCGTTCTGGGATGGAATTTACAGAAAATTTACCTAATCCTCTTGTTTGTTTTTAATGTACACTATGTAAAGTTGTTTTGTAATTGTTTAAAAAATTATGTTTTAAAAATATATAAAAGATAAAACAGACAAATTAAAATTATATTTTGCAAAAAGAAACCAACCTATAGGTAGCCAAATGGAGAATTGACCAAACGGATCCTACTATAAGTGGGAGCTACAAAAAATGGCAGATTTTAGCAAAAAATAGGGTGGACCCAAAGATCTCCAGGGGTGCCCCGGAGCTCTGATAACAGGGGCTTTGAAAACCTAAAAACTTTGAAAAAAAATGAAGGACTCAGGTTCTAAAGGGGGTGCTCCAGAGCTCCAAAAACCGAAGTTTTAAAAATTTTGGAAAATATTTTTATTGTGGCTTTTGTTGATAATTAACCATTATTTTTACAAAAAAATGCATACAAATTTTATTAATATTTAAGGCGAATAAAATCTAGGTGACCTCGATAATTGCAGTATTAAATCGACTATTTAACAACAAAACCGGCCGGATAACCGGCCACCTCTTAAATGTTATAAATCAAACGAGTGTATCTATTAAAAACACTCTGTAATTTATTATTTTAGAAAAATTCAAAATGTTTCTGTGAAATTCCACACCTGTTTGACGATTATCTGAATATTTTCGTTAAAAACATCCAGTGTCCCTTTTAATTGCAATATTTTTGAAGGTTGGGTACACGTTTGCGGGACTGGTGGTGTATTCAAGGGACTTGCGAGATTTTGTAAATAATCCTAAATTAGACATTCGTCAATTCAATATTTTAGGACATTCATACGGGTCCCATTAAAAAAGTATTTTACCTTATTCTATTTTAATGTAATAATTGCGACTAAACAAACTACAAAATAATGAAATAAACAAGGGGTAAAAATTTTGGCTTCTCTTAGCACACCACGCACAGATTAGGATAAAATTTTAATC
>JASAMX010024116.1:0-16983 GCA_030248175.1 Microlaimidae sp. YZB2_3 | reverse complement strand
TTCTTTTAACTTTAGTTTGAAATAATGACTTTGTTGTTAAAGCATGGTTTTTTTACATATATTCACTGTTATTTTAATGCAAATGGTTACTCTATGGGAAAATAAAGCCTGACTGACACTTTTAACAATTATTTATCAATTACTTTAATTGGAAACAAAACTGCAATTTTTTTAACGGCTAAATTTGACTGATTTTTGTATGTTTTCATCTTAAGAAAAAGAATTTTTTTTAAATTTCTGCGGTCCAATTCTTTTTTTAAAACGTCATAACCGTATTGGACCTCTCCTCATCCCCTTATAATTTAACTATGTCAGTCAGGTTTAATTTTTCTATAGCCTTACCCGTAGGACGTCGACACCGTACAGGTTGTAGTCGTCTGTTTGTAAAAAGCGGTTCATCAAAAACAACTGACCCAGGCTGTTGAGCAAGAACAGTAGTTTCACAAACAGATACAACAAAGTCATGTACGCCTCGAAATAGCGAATGTTGAAAATATTGAACAGGCGCGTCACCTTGCGAAAGCTGTTCAGTTTGTGGCCCCGCTTGAAAGGGTGTTTAAACATGCTGAGCAGATGAGCCGACAGCCCGGCCAAGTTTTTAGTCCTTATTTCCGGCAAACTCTGATTCACTCGACGAATTTCACTCGATAAGCTGTTTTTTCACTTGATAAGCTGTTGTTTCGGTTATGCTTAGGCTTAGGAAGCAAAACCGAAAAAAACAGCTTATCGAGTGAAACTTATCGAGTGAATCAGAGTTTGCCTTATTTCCGGATTAATGTTGCTCTTATCGTTGATTAGGTCGATTATATCGTTTAATTGTATTCCTATAAATGTCAATTTTTTTAAAAGTAAACTAAACAAACGAATATTTTTCGTAAACTAGGCAGAACTTGCCGAAAAGCCCCGCTGAAATGCTTCTAACCACTTTTTTAATAAATTGACAATAAATTTACATAAAACAGTAAAAAAACGGTTTGTAATACGCTTAAATAAAATACAATTGGAATTGTGGTTATGTTTAATTTAAAAAAATTTCCGGTCAATACTTTTAACTCTGGTAAGGGTTTTTTAATCAAAAATGACAGCTTTGATTAATTTTTTGTATTAAAACATCAAGGAACCATCATTAGGGTAACTGACTTAATTTCAGCCACTTTTTTTAATTTTTTTGGGTAAATTTTTGTGGGTCTTCTAATTAAGCTAGGATTTGATCTAAAAATCAAACGACAGCTATTTTTTTTTGTTATTCCAGTGCAAAATTTCAAAATTTCAAAATTTCTATTACACTTAAAGATCAGTGGATTTAAAAGATTTTTTATAGTGGCCGAAATTAAGGCGCGAGCCATTAAATTCGGCCACCTAGAAAAAACTTGCTATAACTATTGTCAAAATGAACAATAAAAATTTTTAAAAGTTGCAAATTTATCCTTAGGTATTGTTCTTGGTACATATAACTTAATTTTTTCCCGTTTACAAACTTTAATAGTTATTAGCAAGACTTAATATAATTGCGTCAAAACCTTAAAAGAACAAGTTTTAATAACCTGTATTTTTTGTTGAATTTTTTTTTGACTTAAAAAAACCTCAAAAAAGTCAAACGAGCAAAAAAAAAATTCTTTAAAAATACGGTAGTACGATGATATTTGAAAACGGAAAAAAAACGGCAGGTTCTTTCACCTAAATTTTAAGGTGGCCGAAATTAAAGGAATCTTAAAATGCGCAGTTAGTTAAACGCATTACAAAGTGATTTTAAAGAAAATATCAAAACATGAGTTTTACACAATTTTGAGCCTTAATTAGAAGATATTTTAAGATTATATAATGCTTCGTTCTAAATTTGATGCAGTTTAAACACAAAACAAAACTTAAGAAAATCACAAAAAATTCACTTTTTGTATAAATTTGTTCATAATGCAGAATAACACAATTATAAAACTTTTACAAAAACACTTTATTCAATTTCATCCAGTTACTTTTGTGCTAGTTTCTTTGTGCCTTAAAAATAAGCCAATTTTCTAACACCCTAAATTTTTGGCCAAAATTAAGACCTGGCCGAAATTAAGTCATACCCTATATCAAAATATAAAAATTGTCTAAAAACTTCCTTATGCATTAATAAACCATAAAATATTTGATTAACCATGATAATATAGTATTTTTTAATACTAATGCTCCCTGTTTTTATTTCCATCAACCAAAACATCGTTGTCAACTGGAAAAGTTGGCCACAGTTTAGAACGAACCTCTTGACAATCAAACAGACAAAAAACAAAGCACAGCAGGGAGCATTGTCCGGCTCAAAAACTGACAAAAACATTAAAGAATTCATTAAAAACTATTCACATTGAACCATTAAACAAGCAACAATCTGACAACCAAAAAAGAAATAAAACAGCCACTTTTGCTTAATTTAGGGTCGATAAAGCCGAGAAAACTTGGAGCTGGAATTTGGAGCCAAAAATAGGGAACTTAGAGCCGTAAATGGGGAACTTGGAGCCGTAAGTCGGGAACGTGGAACCGAAAATAAAAAGCGCTAAAACGTTCACCTAAGCCTAAGCAAGGCGTAAGTAAGCCTAAGTCAAGTCTTAAAGTAAGCTTAAGCTTAAATGGGGAACTTGGAGACGTAAGTTGGGAACGTGGAACCGAAAATAAAAAGCGCTAAAACGTTCACCTAAGCCTAAGCAAGTCTTAAGTAAGCCTAAGTCAAGTCTTAAGTAAGCTTAAGCTTAAATGGGGAACTCGGAGACGTAAGTTGGGAACGTGGAACCGAAAATAAAAAGCGCTAAAACGTTCACCTAAGCCTAAGCAAGGCCTAAATAAGCCTAAGTCAAACCAATTTTTTTCTTGATTGCACCAAGTTCTCATTGTTCGTGGCTAATTTGTGGCTCTAAAAACCCCGTACTCACTTGCCTGATTTGTCATTGAGCATTCTCCAAATGATACACGGGAAGTAGAAAGCGAAGGCTGTGGCAAGCAGAGGTGTCCTGGTAATAGAGACTGAAGCTTCTCGTGCTTGTGTCTGAAATGCGCTTTTCTGAGGGGCGTATAGGTGTTTTGGGGCGTATATTTCTAATATTTTCGTTCGTTTTCTGCGTAAAGTGCTCTTTATGAATTAATGAAGAATATTTTTGTTTTTTCTAGCGATATGGGTATTGAAATTTTTGTTTAGGTCTTATACTTTTGAGCACGCGAATATAATATCTCGCGTCGGTTTGTATTTTTGGCTACTCTTAAAAGTTTTTAAAATTTGATTCTCTATTTAGGTCGATTTTTTCGGCAATTTCTACTTTTTACATATGGGGCTTTAGTCTGAAATTTTTTTGCAGATTGCCATATTTCGGGGGCTTAAATATATATTTGTTAGGTACTACTGGGTCGGGTACCAAGAGGTTGGGGTTATTTTCCGATTTTCGCTAAATCTTTGTATGAGGGAACATTATGCATATTTTGGCATCTGCTCAAAATGTTAGACCACAGGGGAGACGCGGGGATTTATGCGGAATTTAATGCTAATTTTGGTGATAGTCAAAAATCTTGATGCTGTAGGATGACGGCTGACTGAAAAATAACTTTTAAAGCGCCTCTAATAGCGAGTAATATATCATTTTAAGCTCTCGGCGTGCTGATTAAAATATAAAAATCTGGAACCCCTTTGTACCCCCAATTAGTAGGGGTGATTTTTTGTTTGGACTATTATAGCGTGTTTATATTCGTTTGAAAGCTCTATGCGTGCTGAATAAAAAAATATTAATTTTATACTAAAATTTTTTATGATTACGGTTACGTACCAAATACCCAAATTGGAAAATGGTAATTTTGTCATTTTTTCATTTGAAGTACATGTTTATATTCATATAAAAAGCTCCCGACACACTGATTTCAAAAATATATAGTTTTTTATAATTTTCTTTAGTGGTTGCCATTTTTGCACCATCAATTAAATCAAAAAATTGCTGTAATGGTCGGGTAACAAAATAAGACCTTTGTACCCCAAATTAGTAGGGGTGATTTTTTGTTTTTATTATTTATAAGCGTGTTTATATTCGTTTGAAAGCTCTATTCGTGTTGATTTAAAATTATTAATTTTAGATTAAATTTTTTATGGTTACTCGGTTACATACCAAATACCCGAATTTGAAATGTTATTTTGTTATTTTTCATTTGAAGTACATGTTTATAATCATATAAAAGCTCTCGAATGCACAATCAAAAATATATAGTATAACTAGCGGGCCATGCACTCCCTTAAAAAGAAGAAGGAACACAGGGGTAACTAGGGTAAAGTAGCAGGGTGACGAGGAATATAGAGATCAGTGTGCTAAAACAAGTGTCCACCCCCAATAAAAAAGACACCCCCTAAAAATTTTGGGGTAATAAAATGGTAACCATTGGGTGAATCGAGTTGAAATTCATATTTTTGGGATAAGCGTGTCTATTTGATATGAGTATAATGAGGTATTATATCACTCTAGTTAGGGGGTAAGAGGGGCAAAGGGTAAAGTAAGAAACCTGAAGCTTCTCCCGTTCACCCTTCTGGTAAACGTCCTCAAGGGCTGTGTCCGGAATGTGTTTTTCGAACGGGGCGTAATAGGTGTTTTGGGCCCAGCAGTATATTTCTAAATAAACCCTTAATTAACCGTTACCGTTTGCAACTGCCGAATGCGTTTGTCAAAAAGTAGGGATTGGTTTGGGGTTTTTTGATTTTTTTTGGGGTGAAATAGCTTCTTGGTGTATGGTTTTTTCTTTTTACTGAATTTAAACTGACAGAGATAGATAGTTGCCTTAGAACAGAATTCAAACGTTTAATCCCTGAACAATACTGGTATTTTATTTTGCATATTACTGTTTCTCACAAAAATATAAGGAAACCTAAACTTTGAAGTTAAGCTTAAAAAAATTTTTTACTAGAGATTTTGGCATCTTGAAAAACACACGATTAAATTGGAATCACTTAAAAAAACCCTATAAACAACATAGACAACAAACCTTAGTTTCTTTTAGCATTAGTAACTTAAGGTAGAACACCACAGTTAAATTTTGACGGCAGATCTTTTTTTAATTAATTTTTACTAAAGTAATTAGGCCTGCTGATTCAATTTTTGATATTCATTTTTCTGTAAAAAATTGTTATCGTCCATAATCATCAAATGACACCAATAAAACACATGTCAGAAATACAAAACATTAATAAAATTCATTACCAAAAATATTCTATTTTTTTCATTTCCGATTTAGCATATTTTGAATAATGAACACTTTTTTAATTAAAAAGCTAAAAATTAAAACGAAAAAAATTTTTTCGACGTTAAAAATGCTATGGAGGGGGACACTCGCAACCACACCCTAGGACCCGAGCTCGACACTTTAACCAATCGGCTATTGAGCCATCTCCAAAAGCTAGTTTTAAAGAAACGGTTTCAAATGTAGTTTCTCAGCGTCACTTAAAAAAAATTAATGAAAATAAAAAAAATCGAATTGCTCAGATTTTAATGAAAGTTTGGAAATAGTTAGACACATGTCTAATCAGTACTTTGAAAATGTATTTTATTAAAAAACTAATTCAGGATTTTTTATTTGCATTCTTTTAAAAAACAGCGATTTTTTTATTTTCTTAAAATTTTGAATTCCGTTTTACTTCAAACCACATCTAAAGGTCTATTCATACTTATGACAAAACGTCCTTTGGACAAAGTCCAAAGGACAAACCAAAACGTCCTTTGGACAAGCCAAAACGTCCTTTGAACTTTGTCCTTTGACAAGTATAACTTTCCTTTGGATAAAATTGCAGCAAAAACTAAAAGCGAATGTTTTTTGCTTTGTGGAAGAGGAAGGAAGGTGTTTTTTTTGTTTTTCTCCTTTGGCTTGTGGGACGTTTCGGCTTTTGTCTTTGTCTTTGTTGTTGTTTAGACCTTAAAAGTTGCCCCCAATTTTTTTTAAACTTTCTATAAAATTGCAGCAAAAACTGAGCGAATCAAATTTTTTAAATGACCAAAAACTGTTTTTAGAGCTTCAAATTCATCAAAATATATATCAAAATAGAACAACCGGTAAACAATGAAATTATTACCGTTGGATACATCATAATCTGAGCTTTCGATCGCACTATACTTTTGTCAGACAAAAATTAATATCTAAGTTGATATCTAACTTTTTGTAAAATTCGTCATAACTATGGTGTTCTACCTTAAGCAAAATCAAGCTCAAATTTTATATATTTTTTATTTAATTTTGTTTTCCTAAAGAATCCTAAAATATTTTTCGTTTTATTATTGGGTTGGTTAAAAAAGACAGCACCTCTTCACCACTTGACTTGCACCACTTTGGTTTAATTTCACGGCGGAAATCTTAATAAGTTTAAAATGCTACAGATATCGATTAAAAATTTCTATCTGAGTAATAAATTTGCCACGAGTAAAATTTAAATATTTCAATAAAATATAAATTTAATATACTTATAAACATAAGACGTTTTTTAATAAATTTGATCGTTATTTAAATTTACATAATACTTATATTCGAATTTAAAACTTAATTATTACGGTAAAGTTAGTATAGAGTACCTAAGGGATATGACGTAATAAGATAAGTAATAAGTTTTACTCACAGCCATAAGATTTAAATAATTCAAGAATAAACCACTAGCAACAATATTAAGATAACACGTTTCGGATTCAACTAGATCTATCATCAGTAATACATATCTAAATTTAGGCGCACCTGAATTTCACGTACTGAAATAATTCAACTAGGAATACGTGTGTCATCTAGAAGTAGTTAAAGTAAAGTTAAAACGTCAATTAAAATAGTTAAAGATAAAACATTTCGGATTCAACTCGATCTATCATCAGTAATACATATCTAAATTTAGGCGCAACAAAATAATTATCCTTGAATAGTTTCATTTACCCGAATAATCCTCCCATGAATCCTTGTATTCCGCCTGCACCCAGCACTCCAGAGGCCGGCCGCCTATCATTTTAAAACTGATAAGAATGGCGGCAACTTTCACGAAAGTGCTGGTGTAGTAGCAGTAGTTAAAGTAAAGTTAAAACGTTTTTTTATTACATAAAAATAAAACGTTTCGGATACAACCCGATCTATCATCAGTAATAAATATATAAATTCAGGCGCATCTTGATTTCACGTACCTGAATAATCCTCCCATGAATCCGTGTATTCCGCCGGCACCCAGCACTCCAGGGGTCGGCCGCCTATCATCTTGAAACTGATAAGAATGGCGGCAACTATCACGAAAGTGCTGGTGTAGTAGTAGTTCAGTCGATCGATAAAATCGTCATCCTGCCGCGGTTGGAAGAAAGAGAGCGTCCCGACGATTTCGCTCAGCATGATGACCCGCTCGGCTACTAAACCGGGAAGCTTTTGCAAAGCTATTTTACGCTTGGTCTCCCCATGTTTAGTGGGCATTTGCGGAATTTGGCCTCGAGTCACAGGGTAGAATGAGTCAAAAACGAACAAAAAACTCTAGACGAATTTTGTTTCGAACGTTTCCTGTTGATATATTGATAAAAAAAGAAGAAAAATTTTTTTTTTTAGAAATTTTTAATCATAACACAATTGCAGTAAAATTGTTTTTAAGCTGTCTTTAACTCATTTTACCGCAAGGTTGACGATTTACTTCGTAGAAGATGTTTTAGCAAATTGTTAATATGAATAAATTTCGAAAAAGAAGTTTGCTATGATAGCATATTTTAAATTCCGCAAAAACGCTTTTTTGCGATTCATATTTAAACAATTTGGAGAATAGCAAAAGTAGAATACAATTTAAACTATCCGGATTTTTATAATCTATGTCATATCAAAATAATATAACTAATTCCATCTTTTATGGTTCCTTAATTAAGATTTTACTTAAAAAAACTTAAAGAAACAAAACATAAAAATCTACTAAATTTAAAATTCGTGTAAAATTCTTCCAGAATTAAACAAAATAAAAACTATAAAGCATCAAAAAAGTTACATTATTTTATAAAAAGATTTATTTTGATTTAGAAACCACGGAGGTAAAAAAAAAGTATTTCAGCTGATGCTTACTTCGAGTGGAGTGAGTTTTATTATTTTTTTTTAAAAATATAATACTGATTAGTTTTAGCTGAGGAATAGCTTTAAATTTTGACTTATATTAATTCATTTCTAACCAGGTATATAGAAAAAACTATTTTAAAAGTTTTTTTGCGTTTGATAAAATTTTTCAATTCTTATCTATGTACAGCAATATATTTTATCTATAAATCATTTTGTTTTTAATTCAAATTGCGTTCACCATTGATTACTTCAATTTTTAAATGTTCAAGACCTGTTATTCAATAAAATTGCTTATCAAAAAGTAAATCCTGAGTTTTATACTTATAAAACCATAATAACTCCTCAGAAAATAAATAAATAAAAGCTTATAACTAAAAGACAAAAATAAAAACCGAAAAAATTAAAGTTATATTTTGATAAAACATAAAAATGAAAAATTTTAAATTTACAAAATATGGGGTTTCGCTGTTTTTGAAATGTACTCAACGAAAAATTGAATTAAAAATCAGAGAATTGAAAAGTTTTACAGCGTGTTAAAATTAACAGAAGTGGATGGATTTCTTTCATTTTAGAGCTACTACGTCTACTACTGCACACAAGTTTAAAAATCCGGACTGAATATTCTACCTTTTTAAGCTACTGAAGTTTTTATAAAAGCACGATGTTTACTAAAGTTAGAATTAACTGAATCCACCTCATATTCACTAAGTAGATGGACACATAAAGCAAATCTTGGTGCTGACTACATTTAGGACATTCAAATCCACAATTTTGTATTTTTTAATATGTTAAATTTGCAACATTGAAGTTTTAAATTGCAACAGCGAAAGCAGTTAAAAGATTTTTTTTTCAACATTTTAAATAATTCCAAGAACAATAAAAGAAAAGAAGCTTTTAAAAGCACTACGTTCCTTCTTTTTTTAAACAAAAAAAAAACCTTTGACTCAAAAGGAGGGACGTGTAACGAATAAAATATCTATATACCTTAAACTAAATTACACATTTAAATCCCATTAGATTTTTAAAGTTTTTTTAAAACGGTTTTAGATAAAAAAATCTTGATTTAAAATATATTTTGTTATTTTTGGGAATGTTTATGGCAATTAGAATGCAGAATTTTTTAACACAATAATTGTGTTTTGTTATCGGGTTTTTATAATATTAAACGTGGTTCGACATTTATCGCGCGAAAAATTCAAAAAGAACCGTGGATATAAAAGGTTTATTAATTGAAAAATGTTACATGGATTTAGTTTTCCTGTAAATGTTGGGTGTTTTTTTAATAAGTTAAAAACCAAAAAAATATCTATATATAAATAAACGTAATGTCTGTGTGTGTGTGTTTGTGTGTGTGTGTGTGTGTGTGTGTGTGTGTGTGTGTGTGTGTGTGTGTGTGTGTATGTGTGTGTGTGTGTGTGTGTGTGTGTGTGTGTGTGTGTGTGTGTGTGTGTGTGTGTGTGTGTGTGTGTGTGTGTGTGTGTGTGTGTGTGTGTGTGTGTGTGTGTGTGTGTGTGTGTGTGTGTGTGTGTGTGTGTGTGCGTGTGTGTGTGTGTGAGTGTTTATGTGTGCGTGTGTGTGTGTGTGTGTGTGTGCGTGCGTGCGTGCGTGCGTGCGTGCGTGCGTGCGTGTGTGTGTGTGTGTGTGTGTGTGTGTGTGTGTGTGTGTGTGTGTGTGTCTGCGTGTTCCCTAACTCTTCTCCCACCCAACGGAATGGGTTGAATGAGATATCATTAGAAAGCTTATAGCCCGGGGAATATCTTAAAGGGGTTTAATTATTGAAAAGCTTTACATGGACATCTTTAGACTGGACAATGTATTTTCACCAGAGGAGGGACCCTATGGATTTTGGAAGTTGAAAAATTTTTTGTCTTTGAATTGGCTCAAACTTATTGGTAGGAGTAATTAGCCAATGTAAAGCTAGACTATCATGTTTTTTGGAAAAAATGAACATATACTGGACAACAGTTTTTTTCACTAAAAAAGGGAATTACCTTGCTCCCCAACCACAAAAGGGTTTGGGCTAAATGGGATATCATTGCAAAGCTTACAATCCAGGGAATGTCACAACGAGGTTGAAATTTAGAAAAAATTTGCATGGACATCTTTAGCCTGGACAAAACATTTTCTCAAAAGGGAAACCTATGGATTTTGGAAATTGAAATTTTTTTCTCTTTGAATTGGCTCGAACTTTTTGATAAGAGTAATTAGCCAATGTAAAACCAAAATGTCATGTTTTGTGGTAAGATTACATGGACATTTTAATGCTGGACAACGTTTTTTTCACTAAAAAGGGAGTTGACCTTCCTCCCCAACCAGCAAAAGGATTAGGCTAAATGAGATATCATTGCAGAGCTTATACAGACAGGGGAATGTCATAAAGGAGTTGAATTTAAAAAAATCGCAAGGACATCTTTTGGCTGGACAACACTTTTTTCACGAAAACAGGGCCCTATGGACTTTGAAAGTTGAAAAATTTTTTATTCGAATTGGCTCAAAATTATTGGTAAGACTAATTCGCCAATGTAAAGCTAAATGAGGTATTATTGGAAAGCTTACAGTATGGAAAATGTCATAAACGGATTGAAATTTTTAAAAAATAACATGGAAATCTTTAAATCTCCTGTAAATGCTGTGTGATGAGTTTTGATAAATTCCTTTGTTTAAAGTGTCCAAAAAATGGAGTTCACTTATACTGGTATTTTAATCTGTTCCCGAAAAACAATAAAATATTAAATTTTTTTTAAATTCAAAAACATGTTTAGAACACCCAAATGGACATTTTTTAATTAAAGTATAAACCAGAGTGTAAAGTATTTCAATATTCTAGGACAATATCAGAAAGGATGGCACTACCAGCGAAAGAGGGCAATGTTTCGAAAAACTATGCGTGATCTCTTCTACAACATAACCCTGGGGGCTTGGTTTGATTGGGACAATAACAAAAAAGCTCACAACACTCACTTTTTTCCATCTGTGGCAGTTCCATTGTTTACTGGATGCTACCAGTTTTTGAACACATTTAAACCAGAAGATCTCTTTAAGTATTTAAATGTAAGAAAAAATGCAGTTGCAGTGTCTTCTAAATAAATACTATTGAATGTTTTATATAAGTTGGTTAAAGATCAACTAAAATTTAACGTTTAACTACTTAAAATTAAAAAAAAATTTAAACTACAATTTTAGCGTATACGTAAACGATTTCTAATACTTTTAATATTCCAAAAAATCCCTTTAAATAATTTAATCTCTTGGGATTCTTTCCGCTGCAAAACTGCAGAAGGTATTGCGCGCCAGTGCTGCACTGTTTTAAACTTGGCGTCCCGGATAGTTGGGACGCGGAGTTTAATTTAAGCCCGGTTCACACTGAGGTGGCAATGCCACCGTTAAACATAGGACGTGTTCACACAAAGGTGGCAATACCACCTCAAGGTGGCAATGCCACCTCAAGGTAGCATTGCCACCGCTGTTGTATTCGATCCACAACTCCGTCACCGCTGGCAGCTCTTTAAGAAAAAAACGCGTGGGAACGCGCGCATTGTTAAACAAAATCAATGAAGGATATTACGGTATTAACAGAAAAACGCGTGGGCATTACATAAAAAATGAAACAAAAAATAGTTTGGTTTTATTGAAAAACCTAATATTTAAAAAAACAAATGATTTTTTATAAAAAATAAATTTTAAGTAGTTTTTTACGAATTTTAAACACACCTACATACATAGTATACATAGTATGTAACGTACATAGTATGGAAAAGGGCTTGATTGATTAATTGATTTAATAACGAATTGAATACGAATTTGTAATTTTTATGCATTTATAAAAGATTTGCAAATTTTTGCTGCGCTGTTTCTAGTATAATTCAATGCACGCCCTTGGGTTAAAATTGGATGTATGACGGGTTATTAAATAATCTAAAAACAAAATCATTTATGTTTAATTCAAAAAAACTTTTAAGTTTGTTTCTGCGAATACAAATAATCAAATTAAGCAGGCGACATCCAAAAATAGTCATGAAACTATACATGATCTTGCAGTCCTATTTCTAGGACTAAAGCGTGGAATTTTTTCTGGTGTTTCCGCCGTTGAAAAATGGGACGTACCCACCATCTTTTGCGAGTTTTTTAATGTCTTTTTTGAAGTACAAGCAATACAAGAGTATCAATATTTTCAATATATTCAGAATCATAAAGTAAAAAGTATGTACTAACTACCAAATTTTCTTGGTTCTACAAGGGAACGAAATGCTGGCATTGCGTCCTCAGCGATGGCAATGCCACCCCAGTGTGAACCTAGCGGTTACAATGCCAGCGGTGGCATTCCCACCGGTGGCATTGCCACCTCAGTGTGAACCTAGCGGTTACAATGCCAGCGGTGGCATTCCCACCGGTGGCACTGCCACCTCAGTGTGAACCGGGCTTTAGTGCAGCACTGGCGCGCAATCTTACCTTCGGATTTGCAGTGGTTTTTGGACTTCGGTTCCCAAAGAGTTAAAATGGTTAAAAGTTACTAAGTTTCAAAAAGCTTATAATCAATCTTTAAATATATTTTGTTAAATTTGAGTTAAATTTTGTGGGAAAAGCTTAAATATAAGCTCACTGCAGAAAATTTTATAATTTATAAAATTTAGGACTGACTAGTCTGAACTGGTTTTGTTTTTTGGCGGCGAATTTCAAACAATTTTAATAATTCATGTTTAGTATTTGAAATCGATGAAAACTTTAAAAATTGCACCGGATGTAGGGTTTTTCCATTAAAACAAAACAACCAGTCCGCAAAGAATATTTTGTTTAAATTACATTGCTAAAATTAAACATTCTAAATGATAAAAACAACATTTATTAAAAAATCTGAGAAAAGGTGACAGTTCTTAAGTCTGGTTCATACTTCCTCCAAAGTGTCTGTCCAAAGGACAAAAATCAAAAAAAATATTTCGGTGATTTAAAGGCACTTTTTAAATGTTTTTTGTGTTTTTGACAATCCTATATGAAAGATTTTAAGATTTATTAACCGCTCGCTTAAATTGCCCAAAATTAAACTTTTGGTTTTTGTCCTTTGGAGACTTTGGACGAAGTATGTTCTAGGTTTAAGTCAAATTATTAGAACAGCTAATCTGTCCTGGGACTGTTGTAGTACTAATCTAGAACAAAACAAAGGATAAATTTTTTTTTTAATTATAGAACACCGGTGCTCTGTCGTTTCCGTCTGGAATACCAACCAGTTTAACAAAATCAGGACAACAATGGGATTTTCCAAACAGCTGGCCACCCCTCGTGCACATGATTGTTGAAGGGTTGAGAAAATCGGAAAATCCTATTATGCAAGAAACCGCCTTCATTTTAGCAAATAAATGGGTCAAATCCAACTATAAAGTATATTTAGAAACAGGACACATGTTTGAAAAGGTACAAGATTAAATATGTTGCGACATTTTTTAAAATTAAAAGCCAAATTTTCAATGCTTCCAAATAGCATTTTTAGGAATACAAAAAAATTAATCAATCGCTGGTGATGCGCTAGTTATAACTAACGCGTTAAAAATTTAATTGCACTTCGTCAACAAAGTACAAATTCTTTTACATTATCATTCGAAAATGAAATTGTATAGCAAAATATGCTGGATATTTGTTGCTTTGATAGTTTTTGGATTATTAATTTAATTTTTGTTCGAAGAAGAAAATTATTTATGTTAAAAAATGCAGTATATTTTAATTCTTTTTAGTTTTTATAGTGCTATATCTCTAAATAAAGAATTATTCTAATACGTTATAGTTATTCGCAATATATAGTTTCAGTTTAGATAATTATTTTATCGTATAATTTTTAAACCTCCAGTGTCCCAGTTATAGTATATTTACGAGGTACCTGCTTGTTGTTAGTCGGTTTTTGAAAGCACTTGTTATTTATAAACTTCACTTATTTTATTTTAAAATCTCTTAGATTTCCTGCTTTTTTAAGTTGGTGGGAAACATGGATATTAGATAAAAACTAATACTTGATTATTAAAACCGTTTAATTAATTAATTAATTAATAAAACTTGGTTATTATTTTTATTAAATCATTCTTATTAGTTTTTTTTTCTAATTTTACAATGTAAAATTATTTGTTATAATTAACTGCAACAAATAAAATGAAATAAAACAATATTGTTACAAAACTATATTTAAAAATTTTGAATAGATTTTAATAACTTGATAACTTGATGGATAACCTAGCCGTTATTAAGATTAGTGTTGTAAAAAATTATTTTTACTTTTACTTAAATTAATAAAAGCAAGGGATTTAGGACTGCTTTTACTTTTAGTCGACTTTTAAAATTTCACTTACTTTTAATTTTACACTTACTCGACTTTTGAAAATTGAATTACTTTTACTTAAATAAATAAAAGTAAGGGATTTAAGACTACTTTTATTTTTAGTCAACTTTTAAAATTTCACTTACTTTTAATTTTACACTTACTCGACTTTTGAAAATTGAATTACTTTTACT
This sequence comes from Microlaimidae sp. YZB2_3, assembly GCA_030248175.1. NCBI lineage: Eukaryota > Metazoa > Nematoda > Chromadorea > Desmodorida > Microlaimidae > Microlaimidae sp. YZB2_3. The sequence goes on along the minus strand of JASAMX010024116.1, from coordinate 2,448 downwards.
TAAATTAATAAAAGTAAGGGATTTAGGACTACTTTTACTTTTAGTCGACTTTTAAAATTTCACTTACTTTTAATTTTACACTTACTCGACTTTTGAAAATTGAATACTTTTACTTTTACTTAAATTAATAAAAGTAAAGGATTTAGGACTACTTTTACTTTTAGTCGACTTTTAAAATTTCACTTACTTTTAATTTTACACTTACTCGACTTTCGAAAATGAAATTACTTTTACTTCTACTTAAATTAATAAACCAGCCTTGGAAAATGCTCTAATAATAGAGCAGGAAAAGGGGCGATTTTTCCCCGGGCGTATGTTTAGACAGAAAAGATGTGGACTAGGCTGAGATGAACATTATGTGAACTATAGAAAATTTGCATTTGGTTTGGGCAGCTGCTCACTAAATAAAAATTTCTACCATATGATAATGATTTGTTTATACATTGATCTAATTACACAGCATTGTTGCATGTTTTTTAGTTTGATGAAATGTCAATTTAAAAAATCATACTCACAGCAATCTTTGACAAGCGCGAAATCGCAACTTTTTTAATTAGAAGGTTATATTTGTATGTGTAAAAAAACAACTATAAATTGAAAAAGTGGCGATTCCGCGCTTGTTAAAGATTGCTGTGAGTATGATTTTTTTTAAATTGACATTTCATTAAACTTAAAAAAAACATGCAACAATGCTGTGTGATTAAATCAATGTATAAACAAATCATTATCATATGGTAATGCAAATTTCCTATAGTCCACATAATGTCCATCTCAGCCTAGTCCACATCTTTTCTGTCTAAACATACGCCCGGGGAAAAATCGCCCCTTTTTCCTGCTCTATTATTAGAGCATTTTTTAAGGCTAGTCTACCACTTTTTTTAAATTAAATTAAAAAAATAGCCTAATAAACTATAGTTTTAGCTGCGCAATGACATATGTTTATAATCATTCCGTTGCCAAGATATACTTTTCTAAATAAAAAATAATAATAAGAAGAAGATGAATTTAAATTAAAAAATTTACCCACATTGTTTAATTATAGTTAGTGCGGTGCAGTTGCGCTCCAGACAAAGTTTACCTACGTTCTCTAAATATAAATGGCGCGATGCCGTGCGCCAAAATAATAATAATAAGACTAATTACAAAATTTACTCACGTTCTCTAAGTATAGTTGGGGCGCGGTGCCGTGGGTTAAATTGCAGTATGGCACCCCGCACCACCCAATGATTACCAGGCGCGTGGCGCTCCCGCGCCACCGACGCTTATTATTATTTTTTTAATATATAAAATTTTGAATTAATTTTGTCATCAGTAACGCAAGAATTAAAAAAATTACTCTGTTGTTTTTCGCCGTTTTCCGCGCGGTTGAAGCAGATGGCGCTGGGAACTTGTTCCGTTTCTGCCACCATTTAAAACCGGTCTGGTTTTTTTGTGCAGTTTCTATGAGGGGGTGTTGGTTGTCTGTTCTGTACAATCCTTATTGTTGCCAAAAGGCTTTCAATTTTTTTATTTTGATCAATAAATCGATAGCAAGGACCTAAATGAAAAAAGTGCTTCCTAAGAAAGTTGCGTAATTCCATCATCTTTCTAATGAGCCCATGTTTATTTTTGATGAATCAGTAACGAATGAGGAATATCGCTTTTAAGAATGGGGCGTTGGAATAATAATAATAATTATAATAATAATAATAAGAAGAAGAAGAAGAAGAAGGTTCTGAATTTCAAAATTTACCCACGTTCTCTAATAATGGTTGGCGCGGCGCCACGGGGCTAAATCGCTACGTGGCGCTACCGCGCCACCCATGAAGTAAGGGATTTAAGACTACTTTTACTTTTAGTCGACTTTTAAAATTTCACTAGACACCTTGCACTGGAACTCGGTTTATACATGAAGTATGCAATATACATAAGCGTCACCATAATGGATAATTACCGTACTCCTACTTATCTTTTGTAGTATGCAGATCAACCGATCGAAATTTCGCGCGCTTTCTATCGGTTGATCTGCATACTACGAAAAGATAAGTAGGAGATACGGTAATTTCGCGCGCTTTCTATCGGTTGCTCTGCATACTACGAAAAAATAAGTAGGAGTACGGTAATTATCCATTATGGTGACACTTATGTATATTGCATACTTCATGTATAAACAGAGTTTTAGTGCAAGGTGCCTCTTACTTTTAATTTTACACTTACTCGACTTTTGAAAATTGAATTACTTTTACTTTTACTCCTACTCGAATTTTTTCCTGTAAATACTTAAATTTATTTAAGTAAAATTTAACTAATTTGAACGATTATATTTCCTATAGGCTTGTTGAAAATGAGTGACAGAAAAACTTTTTTGAGCTGCTAACACACTAAACACCATTTATTTAGACCAAAAAACTTATTAAAATGAAAATTTATATAGCATATGTAACTGAACTAAGTAGACTACAACATATA
>JASAMX010024114.1:0-13736 GCA_030248175.1 Microlaimidae sp. YZB2_3 | reverse complement strand
CCCCGAAATCGTTGCCAGATAATAAAATTTGGGGGTTTTCAGAGGCTAAATATTTAAAATTTTCTAGCGCCTCGCTAATCGCTCGGCTCCAACTATAAAATAATTTTAGTACCCCAATTGACCCCAAAAAACCAAAAATTTTTTCCGCTTCGCTTCCCTCAGCGGTCACTTTCCATAGTATACATATATATATATATATCGCTATTTATCTTGCCTAAAATGCTAATGTTATTTCAAAGTTAGTACAATATTTATTATAAGTAATAAGTACTACACAGAAATCAAAACAAACAATCATATTGTATGATATATGTACCTCCCCCTCCTAATTTTTCCAGCCGCCTATAGCATTGGCTCGGATTTTTTTTATATAGGTAGGTAGGTAGGTACCCTAAAAAACATGGAGTCGAGATGCTGCTCATGTGCTTTGGTTTAAAATGTGGATGTAGCTAAGGAAAGGTCTCTAAATTCTTTTTTTGTGAAATCCAGGCTCTGCCAATGTGTGCTAATGTATAATTTTTAACTAAGAAAACATGTTTTTACCGCTAAAAACATTAGATAATAGGTTATTACGCCAAAAACAGTGTATTATACAGCTTTATCCACGTTTATCCCAGCTTTTTTAACGTTTTCAAAAAATTAAGGCCCCCCCCCGAAATTTTTGGGGGGAGGGGCTCCGAAATTTTTTTTGTACTACAATCCGCCCCCCCCCCAAATGAAACCCTGGGTACGTCCCTGCCCATAACGTAGTGTAAATTCCCCATAACAATCAGAAATTCATTTGAAAACTAAATTGTGTTAAAAAAAACTAAGTTTTAATCATAAAAGCATTAAAAATGTTTTCATTTTTTTCCTAAGCCTAAGCGCAAAGCCCTAAAATCAAGCTAAATTTTATCATGATAAAATTTTGTTGTATTTTCCAAGTGTCAAAATTTAAAGGAAATATTGCAAACGCATTATATTTATGGGAATTTTACACCACCTTACATGGATTTTGTAACGTCTATGGGGATTTTGGCCAATGGGGAATTTGTCCATGGGATTTTTATACGGACCCATTTGTCCATGGGGTTTTTATATTACTAAAAAAAGCACGCTTACATAATAAACTTCACAAAATGCCCATATGAAATAGTAAAAATAAGATTCTTTCAATATTAAACACTTAGAAATTCAAAAAAAAATTCTTCAAAAAAGCAAAAAAAAAAAAAATTCAGTCCCTTCTAATGCTTAAATCAAAATAAGAAACACAAAAAAAGTAAAACCCCGTACTCATACGACCTTGATCAAAGGTCGTTTTAATAATTTTAATTAGCATAATTGTTCAAATAGCTTTCTTATGATAGTGTTGTGTAATGACTGCAAAAGGAATTAAATTAATTTTATTTTTAATTTTTCTTTTACATTCATTGTATCAAAATTGTGTTTTATCTTAAAGGTTTCAAGAAAATCCTTAGTCAAAACATAAAATTCTCAAATTTAATCATAATTTTCACAAAAACTTGTTTAAATTATTCCAAGGCAAAAAGCACATTTTATCAAGATTGAGCTAAAATCATGTGGATGGTATTTAACATATGCTACAGTTCACTTGCGACTGGAATATAATTAACGTATATACCATATTTTCGAAACTAGCCATTCATGTCATTGAATGTTTATGGCTTGGCCAATAGCCGACGATAAATTTATTGGCAATGTTTCAGAGTTTTAAGAAATAGTTGTATAAAACCAAAGTATGAAAATGTGGGTGTTTCGTTGTTTTGACGAACGTTCTTTTACAAAACCGACTGTATTTAAGCAAAATACTGTAGTTTTAAAGCGCAAAGTTTTATTTGAGAAAAGGACGAAATTTTTATTTGAGCGCTAATTTTTATTTGAGAGAAGTTTTATTTGAATTTAATTTTATCCGGTTAGGATTTCTTTTATAGCCTTGAAAAATGCTCTAAGAATAGAGCAGGAAAAAGGGGCGATTTCTCCCCGGACGTGTGTTTAGACAGAAAAGATGTGGACTAGTCTGAGATCGACATTATTTGAACCATAAGATATTTGCATTTGATTTGGCCAGCTGCCCACTGAGTAAAAATTTCTACCATATGATAATAATTTACTTATACGTTGAACTAAATACACAGCACTAAAAAAATAAAAAAGGTGGCCGAAATGAAGTTAGCTACCCTAATTATAAATTTCGCGTTTCTTTTACATATTAAAATAAAAAGAGTTGTTTTCTTGTATTTTACGAGCTTTATTATTACTTTAAAAAAGTTCGAATTTTAAATAATTCTAAAGAGTTTTCTTGTATTTCACGTACTTTATTATTACTTAAAAAGAGTTTGAATATAAAATAATTCAAAAGAGTTTCTTGTATTTCACGTACTTTATTATTACTTAAAAAGAGTTCGAATTTTAAACAATTCTAAAGACTTTCTTGTATTTCACGTACTTTATTATTACTTAAAAAGAGTTAGAATTTTAAATCATTCTAAAGAGTTTCTTGTATTTCACTACTTTATTATTACTTAAAAAGAGTTCGAATTTTAAATAATTCAAAAGAGTTTCTTGTATTTCACGTTCTTTATTATTACTTAAAAAGAGTTAGAATTTTAAATAATTCAAAAGAGTTTCTTGTATTTCACGTTCTTTATTATTACTTAAAAAGAGTTCGAATTTTAAATAATTCAAAAGAGTTTCTTGTATTTCACGTACTTTATTATTACTTAAAAGAGTTTGAATTTTAAATAATTCTAAAGAGTTTCTTGTATTTCACGTACTTTATTATTACTTAAAAAGAGTTCGAATTTAAAATAATTCTAAAGAGTTTTCTTGTATTTCACGTACTTGAGTATTATTTAAAAAGAGTTTGAATTTTTAATAATTCACAAGAGTTTGAATTTTAAATAATTCTAAAGAGTTTCTTGTATTTCATGTACTTTATTATTACTTAAAAAAAGTTTGAATTTTAAACAATTCTAAAGACTTTCTTGTATTTCACGTACTTTATTATTACTTAAAAAGAGTTCGAATTTTAAATAATTCAAAAGAGTTTCTTGTATTTCACGTACTTTATTATTAGGCCCTACTTAAAAAAAGTTTGAATATAAAATAATTCAAAAGAGTTTCTTGTATTTCACGTACTTTATTATTACTTAAAAAGAGTTCGAATTTAAAATAATTCTAAAGAGTTTTCTTGTATTTCACGTACTTGAGTATTACTTAAAAAGATTTTGAATTTTTAATAATTCACAAGAGTTTGAATTTTAAATAATTCTAAAGAGTTTCTTGTATTTCATGTACTTTATTATTACTTAAAAAAAGTTTGAATTTTAAACAATTCTAAAGACTTTCTTGTATTTAACGTACTTTATAATTACTTAAAAAGAATTTGAATTTTAAATAATAAAGAGTTTCTTGTATTTCACGTACTTTATTATTACTTAAAAAGAGTTTGAATTTTAAATAATTCTAAAGAGTTTCTTGTATTTCACGTACTTTATTATTACTTAAAAAGAGTTAGAATTTTAAATCATTCTAAAGAGTTTCTTGTATTTCACGTACTTTATTATTACTTAAAAAGAGTTGGCGTTTGCTATTCTCAGTAACGACATCAGATTCTCAAATTTTACCTTCGCAGCTGTTTCCTAACCTAAGCTTACGTGTGCCTAAGCAAAATCTAAAAAAACAATCTAAGCTTTTGCTACGCTGTTTTCTGATAAGTTTAGCTTGTTTTTGTGAGTTTTGCTTAGGCTTAGGAACATGTAAACTTAGGCTTTAGGAAGAGGGCTAAGGTTGTTTTTTTTTAGGTTTTTTAGGCTTAGGAACATGTAAGCTTAGGTTAAGAAACAGCTGCGGGGGTTAAATCTGCAGAGCTAATTCCTGCTAGCCGCTAAAATGGGTCATTACTGAGAATTACCATTACTGAGAATAGCAAACGCCAAAGAGTTCGAATTTTAAATAATACAAAAGAGTTTCTTGTAAGTCACGTACTTTATTATTACTTAAAAAGAGTTTGAATTTTATATAATTCTAAAGAGTTTCTAAAAACAAAAGTCCTTTGGACAAAGTCCAAAGGACTTTTGTCCTTTGTCCAAATGACGTTTTGTCATAAGTATGAACCAGCCTTTACTGAGGACTTATGATTGAATTATATCTAGTTAACGTTTGTTTGAGAGACATGAGCGAATCAATTAAAAATTGTGCGGTTATGACGGTTTAAAAAAAAAAACGAATAACGCAAAGATTTTTTAGTTACTATCTTTTCACAAAATATAAAAAAATTAGTAAATTTTATCTCTTTGAAAAAATACATTTTTGTTTCAATTGAGTAGTTTGAGAAATAAAATTTTATATGGTTTTATTGTTAAATAGTCGATTGCAAATCAACGAGGTTAGCTATGTTTTATTTGCCTATAGGACGTTTTGTCAAATTTTAATCAAGTTTGCAACTTCCTGCGCGTAACGAAAAAACGGTATAAAAATTGCAGGGTCTTTATCGAAAAACTTTTGACCACTTTGTTAAAAGTTTGTTTTTCTTATGTTTCATTAAAAGGATAAATTGTTTCAACTACAGAATGCACTTAGTCTAATTTTTTCCAGTTTTAAAAGGTCCACGGCTTTGCGGCACAGGGATGGATACTTTTACATTAAAGTCACAAAAGGCCGGACCCTGTATGTAGAGAACTTCAACTTTAGCTTTTGGTCAGCCTATAGGCACTTTGCACTGGAACTCGGTTTTATGCAATATACATAAGTGTCACCATAATGGATAATTACCGTATCTCCTACTTATCCTATCTGAGATACGGTAATTATCCATTATGGTGACGTTTATGTAGATTGCATACTTCATGTGTAAAACGAGTTCCAGTGCAAGGTGCCTATAGGACGTTTTGTCAAATTTTAATCTGCAGCCTCCTGCGCGTAACGAAAAAACGGTATAAAAATCGCAGGGTCTGTATCGAAACTTTTAACCACTTTCTTGTTTCGTTAAAAGGAAAAACTGTTTCAACCATAGAATGTACTTAGTCTAACTGTATGTACAGCACCTTTAACCAAATTTTCAACTTTAGCTTTTGATCAGCCGGTTTTTATGCATAATATTATTAACATTATTTTCTTGTTAACTGCAAATTTGTTTTTTAAACTTAGGACAACAGTTTTTTAAGAGTTAAGGAATCGTGTTTGTGTTTTCAAACTTAAATGCTGATTTTTGTTGCAATCTCTAAGAAAAGTTATTATACAAAAAGTTTATTTATAAAAAGATTCCACTATTATATACAATCCTTACGCCTTGCCCAATTATCAAATATACATCAACGAAAACAAAAAAGTTAATTATTAAAAGCTGTATTTTACAGCACTGGCCGGCCATGATGCTTTACTTTAAGGGCCGGTTCACACCTAAGTGGCAACTGATAGATTACGCACAGCGCACAGTTCACACCCATACATGGGCACGGGGTTTCATCCCCCCCCAAATTCTGAGAAGGGGGGTTTAACCCCCCCCTCAGAAGTGGGGGGGGGGGAGAAAAGGTTAATTCCCCCAATTTTGGAAAAATGAAGAAAAAAATGTCTTTAAAATGACTTTTAATTGCCTCCAAACTTAAGTTTTGAGGTCAAAATGAATGTTTTAAGCAATAAAAAGCTCAAAAATGCAATAAAAAGGGCTTTTTGACCTAAAATTAGCGTTTTTTACCTATTTTTGCTTCAAAATCGAAAAACGATATGGGTAAAGTATAATGCGCTCCAGAAAAAAAAACGATATGGGTATTTTGCGTTTTTCGGATTTTAACCCCCCGTAATTTGGGGTTTAAACTCCCCCACTCCGGACCAACTTGTCCATGTATGTTTACATCGCAGCAACAATGAGGGTGTAATGGTGTAAACGCAGGCGTTCACTATCCACTGCCACTCCGGTGTGAACCGGCCCTAAGAGCATCTAAATGTAAAACTATACAGATAAAGAGATCAAATGAAACTACACATAATGAAACATCTAAACATTAAATTCTTTTTACTTCTTTTACAGTATACAACCAAAACACTCAATTTTGCAGCTTAATTTCATTGTTTTTGCGTAACTATTGAATTAATCTATTTTTATTTATAAGATAATACATAATCAAGCATACTTAAGATGTGGAACAAGAACAAAACCCTAAAATTATACTGTAATTTTATCAACCATCCCAGCAAAAGTTGTTACAAAGGTTAAACTATTACATCCCATAGCAAATAAATCATGCAATTATTATTATAGGCTAAGATGCTACTTCAACATAACCCAAGATTGTTTTGTGATTGAAGTGTTCAGCACTCATTCAGTAGCATTTCTTTATCTTTTTATATAGCTCCTAAATTAATGCTTATGCTGCCCCACTAAACTTAGGAAGGTCCCAAAATACAAAGCCACCGTCCCACCACAAAATTAATTAGTAAAAAGTCGAAATGTTAAGCTAAAAATCTACTGATATTGAAATAATTGAAACAATAAAAAAATTACACGAATGACGAAAGTTATAAAACACCACAATATTTTATAATAGTTGATTTTGCTTGAATTTTTTAACCCCAATTTTAATTTTTAAAAATTATTTTAAAACCCGTAATAAAATTTAAAAAAACGTTTAAGAGCAAAATATAACATTTCCTATGTTAAAACTAAAATATTGCGTTAATATAAAATTTTGTTCCCATAATTGAAGTTTACTTAACACGCAGTTTTAAAACAAAAAAAAAACAATAAATTTTTACAAAACAAACAAACAAAAATGTACATTTCACTCATTACACTGATCTTAGTAACTGTACTAAGGCAAGCTTTATAGAGTTATTTAAAACCGTTAGTTTTTCATGATTTATCTATCATCATAATTGTTTTGAAAATCACAAAAATACCTAAAATTAGTAAAACGCAACAAAATGGAACATTTTTTTAGAACCCAAAACGGCAAGCGCTTTTTTCATAAACACCCAAAATCATTTCGTTTTGGATTTCTTTTGTTATTAGTCTTGCATGCTTTGTTGCTCTTTTTTGCTTAAAATTTTCAGTTTCAAAAACCGTTTATATTGCAATTAATTATTCTATTTTTTCCATTTTTTTGCGAATTTACACTCGAATTTTCATTTCATTTCATTAAAACATGAAAAAATGTCCAAATTTTTCTTCAAGAAATCAATGAATCATTAAATTCAAAAGCGAGGAGTCGGCTCAGTTTCTAATTCCCACTCCACACATTCATCAAAATATTTCATTTCTTTCTGGTAGATCTCGTCGACTTTAACAAAGGCGCTTCAGTTTTCTTGGAAGCACCCGTTTTCTTTGCGACGGTTGTTTTGGATACTTCCGTCTGTTTATTACCAGCCGGCTTGATACCGGCCGCTTGCTTACCTCGGGCGGGTTTCGTCGCTTCCGCCTTCTTCTTCTCATTATTTTTAGTAGCAGCCGTGGCTTGCTTACCCCTCCCTTGGGTAGATTTTACTGGGCTGGCTGATTTCTTCGCCGGTGATTTTTTCGCAGTAACCGGTTTCGACTCTTTTTTCTTTCTACTTCCTTTAGCTGTCGGTTTGGTTGTAATTAAGTCTGCTGGGTTTTCCTCATCAACAGGAGCCGCAGTTCTCTTACCTCTGGTGCTTTTAACCGGAGTGGCAGATTTCTTCACTGTCGACTTTCCCGCTTCCTTCTTAGTCATTTTAACCGGTGACACCGCCTTCTTGCCATTACTCCTCGCAGGTGCTTTTCTAACCTTTTTCTCTGCGCCTACTTCTTCCTTATCTTTTGCAGCAACCCTGGCGGTTTTCACAGGCGACGGACTCTTTACCGCTTTTGCCGTTTTACCCCCTCGGCGTTTCGGCGGAGATGGGGGCTCAACCGCCGGTTCCACAGGTTCCACCGCCTTTCTACCGCCAGCCCTCGATTTCTTAGCACTCGCGGCAGTTGTTGACTCTGTGCTCTTCACACTCACCGCTTTCTTCTCACTCACCGATTTCGTCCTGCTGCTCGACTTCTTCTCAACAACAGATTCCGTCTTCGAGGTCGTTGCAGCACCTCTTCTTCGTTTCGGCGGAGAGGGTGCCGCCATGATTTCCACCGTTTTTTTATCGCCTCGTTGCTCTTCTTGAGGCGGCAAAACGGGGGCCGCCCGCTTTCCGCGTTTAGCCTTTGGCTGTGGACTTTGTACCACCGCTGCTTTTTCTATTTCTACTGGCTTTTTCGCAGCTTTAGCCACAGCTCTTTTTGTTGTTCTAGATTTCGCCGGACTTCCTAAAACCACTTCTTCCGTTTCCACCGGTTTTTTCACCACTTTTTTCGTCATTTTAATCTTCTCCGGTGTCGTTTCCACTGTAGCCACCGCCTTACCGCGCGCCCTTGGCTTCCTGCTGGTCGAAGCTTCAACGACAGGCGTCTCCGCCATCTGTTCGACCCGTTTTCCTCCAACCTGCTTGGGCGCCGGTTTTCGCGAAGGAGCCGCGCTTCTTCCTCGCTTAGGCTCAGGACTCGCGATTTCAGCTTCCTCTTCTCCCCGAGCTACTTGCAATCGCACCGTTTTCTTCACTGGACTGACCTTTTTCACTGGAATGGTTTTCTTCACTGGACTCTCCTTCTTTACCGCACTGGCCCGTTTTTTCACCATCGGACTGGCTGCTTTTTTAGTGGCGGATGTGGCCGCCGCCTTTCTTCTGCGCTTAGCCGGAGATGTCGGCTTGACTGGACTTGCAATTTTGTCGCGACCGCGATGAGATTTCACTTTCGCTTCTTCCGTAATTGGCGAGCGGTCGGGTTCCTCCGTAATAGGTGTGGCTCTCTTAGGGCTAGGAATTCGGAGAGTGGCCACTTTTTCTGCCACTGCAGGCGACGCGAAAATCTCGGCAAGACCATCCATCTAAACAACATTTATTAATAATACACTTTAAAGAGAGTTTTTAGCATAGTAGATTTATAACAAGTAGATTTAACTTTACAAAAATTGTTATATATAATCAAATATAAGTTTGATTTATTCATAGTTTATTTCAGTATATGTGTTTATTGATAATTCTTAGCCAAACGTTAATGCACCTTTATATCAAAGATGGGATAATAATCATGAAAAAATTTTCAAATCCTTTTCAAACATACACAGAAAATGTCAAAGCTCACTCTGTCTACTGTCTGTATGTGTCTATATCAAATAATTTTATTATTATGGCAAAAAAATTCATGGTTATAATTTAGCATTAAGTTTTGCAAAGAAATTAATTTAACGTATACTAAAAACTTACTGCTGGTGTTGAAGGCACCCGAGGAGTTTTCAAAAGTTTCCTAACACCGGTGGGGCTAATTTCAGGTTCACTTCGGCGTTTTTTATTAGTCTGAAAATAGGGAATGAATAGTTTAGATTAAAAACAAAAACCCAAATAGCAAGAGTTAGGAGCATAGGTCACCGACCTTCGACGGCTCAGGGGGGGGTCACACCCCGGGGTTTTTTTTTTTTGAAAAAAAGCACCCGGGGGTGCTTGGGGTGTTTTTACCATTTTTTTGACCAAAATTGACAATTTTTTTGACGAATTTTGACCATTTTTTGGGAATTGTCTGGTGGGGGGGGGGGGGGTGGTCAAAAATGGGCCTTAGGGGGGGGGGGGGGGTCAGGGGTTCAAGGGGGTGAGAGGGGGAGGGGTCAAAATGGGCCTTAGGGGGGGTAGGTCTCAGAAGCCGTAGGGGGGGGGGGGTGCCCCCCCCTTCGGTGACCTATGGTTAGGAGCATACATGGGCAAGTTGGTCCGGATCCGGAGTGAAGAAGGGGGGTTAAACCCGAATTTATAGGTTAGAAGATCAAGGGGGGTTAAACATAAACAAACAATTTTACTAAATTATTTAAAACTCTAAAAAGAAGTCTACAATAGATTTTTGTTACAAAGGCTACTAGTTCGATTTTTTTAAATTTTACAATAAAGCTAATAAAACATGGGTACACACTCCATACACACACGGGTACAGATCTGTGCACGGTCTGGAAATGCCCCCGTTTTATTGGAGAATTCGCCCCCCGCCCAAAAACGAAAAAGTACCCTAAAATTATGGCCCCATTTTTGACCTATAATGACGCCATCATAGCAAAATTTTTGCAGTTTTTAGCCTATTTAATGCATTCTAAGCCATTTTAGACCTATTTTACCTTATTTTCGCTTTTTTGCCCCCCTTTTTCGTTTTTTTTTTTCTTTCTCCCCTGCTCGCCCGCCCCCCCCCGTTTCAAAAAAGTTGCTCCCGTGCACCCCCCCCAATAAAATCCAGGGGTGGGGGGGGGGGGCCGTGCACAGGTCTGCTGGTATATACTTCGCGACTAATCTGTCTTTCAGTCAGATCATACAAGACAAAAAGTTTATTTTACATGTAAACTAAATTATGGTAAATATCAAGTTTAGTAAAATCTTTGTACGTGTTTAACTAATTTCGCAGGTTTGATTGGAATACTTACTTAATTTTTTCGCCAATAAACATAGGTGGCCAGGGTAAGGGACAAATTTGTGTTTGAGTTCAAAATCAGTGTTTTAAGCAATAAAAATCTAAAAATACAATAAAAAGGGCTTTTTGACTACGGCGTTTTATACCTCCCCTTTTTCCAGACCAACTTGCCCAGGTATGCACCAGTCTTCATTAAAAGTGGGGAATTTAAGGTTCCAGTACTAAAAACGCTAAAAATGAAGTTTTTGCTCATCATGTCAATGTACATTTTTCGCAATTTCACATTGAAATCAAAGTCTACACAAAAGTAGCGAAAAAAAATTGATAAGTGGCAAAAAGCCTAACATTTTCATTTAAAGGTGCGGAGTCAAACTTGTTGTCTTCGATTTTGATAATTTTTTGAAAAAACCTTACCCTGCCCCCAATAGCACACAAAAAGTTTTGCAACAAAATATCTCCAGTGGTTCAGGAGTTATGACTCCCCGAAAATGGTGTTTTTCGACAATTCTGTACGTGAAAAATTGCTCAACGGGTATAACGATTTATGTTATAAATTACGCACTCAAAGAAAGCGGCTACTTTCTACTTTAATTTGATACCGTGATCGTTAAAATTGGTGTAGTATTTGTCGAGATATTGTTTTCGTACAAAAAACTCGCGATTTTTTCGCTTTTATTAAGTTTGCCAAACGACGGCAACGATTTTATGAAGTTTGTCTAACTTGTTTTTCGTTCATTTCGTGTATTTCGCGAAAAAATCGAGGGTTTTTTGTACGAGAAACGCAATATCTCGACAAATACAGCACGAATTTTAACGATAAAGGTATTAAATTAAAGAAAAAAATAACCGCTTTTTTGAGTGAATAATTTGTAACTTAAATCGTTATACCCATTAAGCAATTTTTCACGTACAGAATTGTCGAAAAACGCCATTTTTGGGGGGTCATAACTCCTGAACCACTGGAGATATTTTGTTAAAAACATTTTTGTGGGCTATTGGGGGCAGGGTTTAGGTTTTCACAAATAATTATCAAAATCGAAGACAAAAAGTTTGACTCCGCCCCGTAGCTTTAACCGAATAGAATTCCTCTATTTCTTTTCGCCAAAAGACATTTTTCCCCAACTTTACTATAAACATGCATTATTCACCTGCTTCTTTTCACTCGCCGATCTTCTTCCGAGTGCTTTCCCGCCGGCAGACGCGAGCGGGGAGGGTACCGCAGCCACTGGGGTCAAATTGCCCACGTTCGCTTTTCCTGGGGCGGATAGCGGGGCCTTAATTGCCCCCGGGGTCCGGTCCTCCTCTACCAGAGACGGGAGTTGCGGGGCGATGGAGCTCTTCCTGCCAACACGAGCGGCGGGTTTCCTGCCGGCTGAACCAGTGGAGAGCCGTTTTACAGCGGAAGTAGGTGATACTTGAATATCCGGCGTATTCCACAATTGCTGTACATCTTCCAACTAAAAGAATGCAAAAACTATAAAACATGATCATATAAATCATAAATATAATAATCATAAAAATATCAATATCAATCAATCAATAAATAATATAAATCATCATAAAAAACAAATCATGGGTGGCGCGGGAGCTCCACGGGGCGATTTAGCCCCGCGGCGCCGCGCCAACCATTATTAGAGAACGTGGGTAAATTTTGAAATTCAGAACCTTCTTCTTCTATTATTATTATTCCAACGCTCAACCCTTATAAGCGATATTCCTCATTCGTTACTGATTTATCAAAAATAAAGAAAGAAGAAAGAAAGGCTCATTGGAAAGAAGAAAAAATTACGCAACTTTCTTAGGAAACACTTTTTTCATTTAGGCCCTTGTTATCGATTTAATGATCAAAATAAAAAAATTGAAAAAATAGACAACTAAAAACTCCTAATCGCACAAAAAAGCAGAAGACCGGTTTTAATTGGTGGTGGAAACCGAACCAATTCCCAGCGAAAACAACAAAGTACTTTTTTAAATCTTGCATCCCCGATGACAAAATTAATTCAAAGTTTTATTAAAAAAAATAATAAAAGCATCGGTAACGCGGGAACGCCACGCGGCGGTTTACCCACAGCACCGTGCAGACTATAATTAGAGAATGTTGGCAAATTTTTTTGTGTATGTTCATCTTCTTCTATTTATTATCATAATTCTAAAGCTCATTATCTTAAAATCAATATTCTTTTATCGTCCACGCGGCGATTAAACCCTGCGGTACCGCACCAGCTATATTCAGATAATCTGAACAAAATTGTAATTTATGTTCATTATCTTCTTCTTTTAATTTTTTTATTCCAAAAAAACAATTGCAATCATAGGTGGCGCGGGAGCGCCATAGATGAATAAGGGGGGGGGGGGGAGGGTAGGGTGGGGTCCACCCCCCACCTAGCCTCGAAATTTTGGATCCCCCCATAGAAAAAAATCTTGGGGACCCTCTTCCCACAAATTTTCGAATTTTTTACCCCTGACCACCCTTTAGATTTTGAAATCTGACCCCCCTCTCGAGAAAATTTTAAGTACTTTTTTATACTAAGTTTCCTTCCAAAAACGTGAATTTTTAACACAAATTCATGTTTTTACACCCTTTTTATACCTAAATACGGCTTTTTATTCAATAAAATGTAGTATTATTCTATAAAAAGAACAATTATTAAAGTTATTATGGTTTAAAACTGTTTTGCTTTGGACACCGGACCCCACCTGACCCCCCTCTAGGTTTCAAAATCTTCCACCCCGGGTGGACCCCCCCTAGAAAGCTGGGGGGGGGGGTCGACCCCCCTAGGTCCCCCCCTAGATTTTGAAATTTCATTTACCCGGGATAAACACACCCCCCTAGCTTTTTGACCGTGTTCATCTTTGGGGAGCGCCCACTGCTATTATCCCCATGGCACTGCGACAACTATAGAGCACCTGGTAAATTTTGTAATTCATGTTTATTATCTTTTTCTTCTTATTGTTTTATTTATACTTCAAAAAAATAATTCCAATTAATGGTGGTGCGGGTGTTCCACACTGCAATTTAGCCCACGGCACCATGCCAACTATACTTAGAGAACGTTGGTAAATTTTGTAATCTATGTTCATCATCATCTTCTTATTATTATTATTTTTTATTTTAAAAATTATAATTGCAATCATTGGCCATGCCATCGCGCCAACTATATTTAGAGAACGTAGGTAAACTTTGTCTGAAGCGCCACTGCACCGCGCTAACTATAATTAAACAACATGGATAAATTTTGTAATTTAAATTCATCTTCTTCTTCTTATTATTATTATTTATTTTTATTATAAATGA